>JAOEGS010014078.1:7472-22940 GCA_025447755.1 Corythornis vintsioides
CCTGAAACAGTACACTGCAATTTGAAGCTTAGTTTGGTAAACAACCTTTTTCTACACCTAACTGTATCCTGACTTTGCTTTCTGTGTGAGCAGACAGAATAACCTTTGCAAAAGAATAAAATATTAAATCTATTCTTAACTACATCACCTTTTCAACACTGGCAGTCTTTTAGGTACAACCTCCAATCTATCTGGAGAGTGTCACAACTTCAGTTAGTGTCTGTGTAGATAGCCCACATCATGTGTGGCTAGCCCACCAATCCTCACATTAGCCACACAACCCTTGCTGGCTGCAACTTGAGAGCTTCTGAGACTTGTCCATTGATCAGTAACAAGTTGAAGGTGAAGCACAAACTTTGACTTCCAAAGTGTAAAGGCAGACAGCTCAGTTGCAGAAGCTCATAAAGAGACAGATGAAAAGAGCTGAAGAAAACCACTTGGTTATTCTTATCCCCCCTTCCCTGCAGCAAACTGAAAAAAACAGATTGTGTCAAAGCATGAGATCAGGATGCACCACTTGTGTGTTTTTATGCCACAAGATCACACCCACAATACATTCTCATCTCCCTAGATTTAATTCAGATGATTCCCTCCCAGCATCACCTCAGCTGTGACTGAGCCTTAATTGCTACAGCAGCTCAGGCAGGGGGGTTGGACTAGATGATCTTCTAGGTCCCTTCCAACCCCTAATATCTGTGAACCTATGAATCTGTAGGCTCTGGACTCACTTCTCCAGAAGCTAACACTCCTCCAGGAGCCAGGTGCAGCCACCTTCTGTGCCAGCTGGCTTTGAAAGGACAAAAACAGCCAGTCTAAGTCATCAGCAAACTGTACCTGGAGGTCTGTTGTATTTACATGTCATATAGCCATTAGCCATCACTGACACCTAATGGCAAACTTCTCCCTCTGAAAAAATATTCAAATCTAACTCTCTCCTGGAGATAGTTGTAGATATAACTTGCCTAATACACCACTAAAGTGATCCCAGTGAGCAAGTTACACCTGGAAAAAAAAAAAAAAGAAAAAAAAAAAGGATTTCTGCTCAATTAAAAATACACCATCTACTCCCAGCCTACAAAGGGATGATGTGTTGTCTTCCAGCTTAGCAGTGCAGGGAGACCAGAAGGCAAATTAATACCAAGTGCAGTTGCTGAGGAGCAGATCCACTTTCTAGCAAACCTGACAGTATAATTTTATACATTAAGCATCTGGGGGTTTTATTTTTATCTTTTTATAACAAAGCCATATATAGCAGGAAAAAAAAAAAAAGTCTTACAGAAATATAACTGTTCCTGAAGTGACCTGAGATTGACTAAACAGATCATTTATTTTAGGAGTCTGATTTTTTAACCAGATAAAAAAGAAACCACCACACAACAAAAACCAACACAACAGCCCCACAGGAACAAAGGGATGCTAGAATCTATGAATTACAGTCCACATGGTCACTCAAGTAAACAGTACAAGCCCCAGTCTTGAGTCTATAGCTAGGAACAGCAAATTTTTAATGCAGTTTTTATGAATTCAGAATATGGCAAAGCTAAGAAAAGAGGCTCTTTTCAGCTCTGGATTATGGAAAGAGAAAGAGATGTATGCTGCCTTATAGAAACAGGACTCCAACTATGGCCTTGCCTTCCATTTACCTTTGTTTGGAACTTGTGAACACAAAGGTTTCCTTAAGTTTTACTGCATAAGTGAGACAAGCAAAGTTATTTTTTCCTCTTTCAGAGTGTGCACAGAGTCATTCTGGGCTATACAAAGAAAGCACATCAGAGCAAAATTACTGAAATACAAAGCATGGACAAGTGTGCCACAGAAAGCAGTTGGCATAATGTTCAGTGATTCTGCTGCTGGAAATAAACTAATCAAGGCTTGATGATACTCATTTGATTAAAGGCAAAGTTAAACATTCATCTGCCTCTCAGATAAAAATAAAATACCTCAATAGAAAGCAGTTAAAACAATAGTATTCCTAGGGATCATGTGAGCTTAAATTGCAAGAAGCCATTTCTGTGAGCACTTCTTGAGTGGGGGGTATACTGGTTAACTCAGTTTCCTCTCTTTCTTTCAGACTACTAAAGAATCCCTGCTGTAAAAACCAAGCAGAGGGAAAAAAAACCCAACAGAACACAGAAAACCACACAACCTAAACAAGCAAAAATTCAAACACTGCCAAACCAACCTTCATATTAAAGTCAGAGGGTAAGCAAGACTCCTTTAAACACACAGCCAGACAGACTGGGGAATACTTTACCACACTCATGTCAGCAGAGCCCATTCCTTGGCTCACCCAGGCCTTTGCAGACTGCCCTTGCCAGACACCACTGTAAGTTTATGACTAAAGAATGACAGCTTCAGATTTTTGGCTGGTTAGATTGGCTTCTTTCAGTTAAAAGACTCGACAGCTTACACAAGCAGCTGGGTCCACTCTCAGCTCCATGAAATGGAGTGTGTCCCCCCACAAGCCCTAGTTCTAGCTGTGCCTGCTGCCAGAGCAACACAAAAGCACCACAAAATCTCTCCACCACACACCTTTAGCACTGTAGAAAAGCTCTTCTCTCCTGCAAAGACTTTCCATGCTGGCCCCAGGCTACACAGCCCAGTGACTGAGTTAGACCAAGGCTCATTGCAGGCACTACACAACTCATAGCAGCAAATGTCCCAACAAGAAAACATTCTGATACCAGCAAAAAAAACCTCAGAGCCCCCAACAACTACCAGCTCCAAGATTTCCCAAGTTCAAAGCCTAGTATCAAAAAGATAAACACACAACTTACCAGGCACAGATCCAGCATTTCAGCTTTCTACAGCTGCCTTCACCTCTCTGCTCCCCTGCAGTCAACAACACACCCTCCCCTCTGCCTCTTCCATTTCAAACCTCTGCTCCTCCACTCAACCACCAGGTGTGGGTGGTCAGTGGAACCCTTGATTTGCTGATGATTTGCACCTTGGGCTATGGCTGAGACTGCTGCTTGACCCTTTGACCCTGACTGGCCCATGGAAGGTCTGAGGGTGAGAAGGCTGTCAGATTATCACTTTATATCCTACCACCACTGCTTTTCCCTCATTTTGTGCCAGGATCATTTCCCATGCCAGGCTGCAGCAGCATCCTGCATGCTGGAGGGGCAGATGTGTGCATCCTGGTAGGGGTTGTGTCCTCAGGTTGGCAATGAGACCATCAGCAATAGATTTCCATCCCTTCCAGCTGGGGCTTTCCCAGCTCCTAGAGCTGTGAGAAGCAGGGTCACCATGTGGCTCTCCCATGACTGCCTGTTCCCTGTGTCACACACAGACCAAAACCTGACTACATGGTTCATGTTATTTTGAGCTATTAATTAGCTTTTGTCCTCACTCTGGTACTTTGAAGTCTGCTGTGTGTTTTCTGGTTCAGACATTCCAGTGCTCAAAAAGCACATTATAAATAGCATTATAGAGATCAATCGTCCATCCTTTCCAGAATAAAAACTAAATCTACAGCATTAACAATGTCATTTGCAAGTAGCAATTACAGAGTCGGACTGCATAGTGAGGCATAAAAAGACTCTGCAGGTATTAAAAGGAGTTTTATTTTAATTGGACTTCCAGCTGATAGACTGGTTTTTAAATTGTATTTTTGAAAACCAGTGACAGCATTTTTTGTCTTACCGTGTAAAA
This sequence comes from Corythornis vintsioides, assembly GCA_025447755.1. Classification (NCBI taxonomy): domain Eukaryota; kingdom Metazoa; phylum Chordata; class Aves; order Coraciiformes; family Alcedinidae; genus Corythornis; species Corythornis vintsioides. The sequence continues at coordinate 11,127 of JAOEGS010014078.1, forward strand.
TTAGTTAATATATGAAATAAGTATCTTCAGAGTAAAGCAATTCAAATGATCAAAATACTTTATTAGCATTATAGGGAAAAGCATAATCACCAATTTTGCTATTAATAAAGTAAATTTGCTTATTGGGTAACACTGGAGACAGGTTAAGGTAAAACTTATCAAGTGAGGAGTTAGTACTAGACAGAAGTCATTATGTGGGAAGGAAGCAGGAAAATATGTTTCTAATGAAATTTTATAAGTTCTTTTGAGTAGCTAGCAGTTATTAGCAGCTCTGTGGAAATTAAATGCTCCAGTGCCATCTTGGACAATGAAAATCACACTGTTAGACCCTAGCAGGGATGTAGCACTAAAATAGGCAAATAGAATTAATTTTCTATCCCACTAGCAATTAAATAAATTAATTTACTATCCCACTAGCAGTTTATTCTAGCTGGAAGTTCTCAATCTGGAAATGCTATTTGGGTCTCTCTTTCACATCCTTCACCATATCTTTCAGTTGCTAAGAAACAGCAGCATTAGAGAAGAGTAATCAGTCTTACTCCATTCTAGATTGTAGTTAATTAGCCAATGAGTGAAGTGGGATTTCTAGCATAAAGAGATAAAGTTTATGTTGAAATGCAAAAACCATTAAAACTGAAGAACTGAGGATTCTTCCTAAATCAAAAAGTTCTAATGGCAAAAAGCTTTGGAAAGTTTACATTTCCCAGAATGTTTTAGAATACTAGGGTAGAATAAAGCAATCATCATTAGCTGTGTCCCCAAATCTGTCCTTTTGCAGGCTTTCATGAAAATTCTCTGCTTGAGTGTGAAATTTGATTGGTACAAAGATGATGTGATTGGATAAATCAAAAATTTTCATAAATGATTTGTTCCCTGACATGGACAGCAAATGCAGAGGGAAGAGGTTTACACCTTAGGAGAATGCAGGAAATAAAAGATACTGTTGGGTTTTTTTGGAAAATTTACAGGTATACTCTTTATATGAAAATAAAAAGAATCAAGTACAAATTATTTGGGAATAAAAATGTTTAGGTTACACCAATCTATCAGATTTCACTTGTTTTCTCCATTTCTTATTTACCTGAATCAGTTTAAACATCATAGTCTTGAACAGAAATAAGTCTTGGCTTTGTCATTTGCCAGGGAATGTTCTAATTAGTGCCTTTGTGATATGTAGCTGTAGTCAAAGAATTTTGTCATTTGATTTCCAAACATGACTGAAAATTGGGTATTATGAAAGAGCAGTGAACAAGTGCCTGCTATTTGAAGCTCAGGACAGATCTGTCATTATCTTTCTAGCAAATCTGCAGTAGCAGTAATTTTACTTTTTAACTAAGAAAGGGAATTGCAAATACCTCAGAAACTGATTGCCAAGAAAGTCTTTTGGTGCTTTGCTCTGTACAGTTTTACATGTTGAAGATTTTCATAACTTCTGCTTGGAGAGGGAAAGAAAAAGTTGCTTCAGTGTCTCTTCCTATTTCTTTTCCAAGTGTTACAGAAAGGCTTTTCTAACACAACTGCAATGGACATCTCAGTTCTCACTGAGCAGAGACTCTCACAGCCTATCTAGGTGCTGAATGTTAACATGAATAACCAGGTAGATCTCCACTCTGTTGGACAGCCTTCATTTTAGTGGTTATTTGTAAAAGCCAACATGCTATGTGGTGGTTTACTGAGCAGGATATACTCTGCAACAAAAACCAGAAAGACACATGTGTTCAGTATGCTTCAGGATCTTGCAAAGTGTAAAAATGTAGAAAATGGGTGTAAAGTTTTTGTTTAATATGTGTGTATATCTCTGTGTGTTGCTATTTCCAGACTGAGATTCAAAAGTTAATACTCTGATTATCTTTCAAGCCTCTATTTTCCTTCCTCTCTATAATGGTATAAAGCCTGCTATCTATAATGGTATAAAGCCTGATACATCTTGTGAGAAATCAATGATTATTTCATTTTATTGCTGACTGGGATGTCAGAGGGCTTTTAAGATGTATTGTAAATAAACAGTTTGACAGAGACCACATTGGCTGTTACCCAAAAGAGTCTATGTATGTACACTATGATATCATAATTTTTGGAGCAGCTAAGTGCTATTTTGGAAGTGAGCTGGAAAACTACCTGTTGTCAGAGGCACAAGAAAGTTGAAACAGACGATCAGTAGGGAGGGATGCAGCCCTAACCTAGGAGAAGAGACATTGTATAGCCACAGGGGAATAACAAATGAATTAATTGAACAGAAGTGGGGGTGGATGGGGAATAAGGCTTCCCCTTCTCCCACTCCTTCCTCTAGCCATCCCAGCTCCAATTGTGAAATTCATTTGGATAAGAAAGATCTCATAAGATAACACTTCAATAAGAACCTAAGGTCTATATACTGCTCAGGGCTTATGTTGGCCTTAAGCAATTTGAAATGTAGAATTCTTTGTATGTTCCATTACCCTCAGATAATACAGTAGTAAGAAAACTCTTCAATACTAGCCATGGTTGATTATGGTTGGCAAGAGTTACACAGAAGCTTGTGAAAACAGAGCTTATAAAAGCACAGTGGATGTTCTACAAAAATCTCTTTACAGGCATGTGTTTAAGGTACATAAATGCATATTTTGATGTGCCATTGCCCTTTGAATGTCACTGTGAAAATGCAGTGAGGTATGCTAATTCCATGAGATGGTGAGTTTTGTTGCTGATTCCCACATCTAATGTTACTCGAGGGACTAACAGCCCTACCTCAGCCTATCAGAGTGACTTTTAATTATCTTTTATGAGATTAATCTGTGAATTAAACTAACTGTGAGTTAGAGTGGCTCAACTGTAATAATCAGACTCATCCACTGTCCTGTGAGTGCTGTTTGGCTAATGCCTCACAGACCCTTTTCTGGCTTGCTCATAAGGACTTTCAGAGTAAGAACTGCATTTACTGGGATTAGCCAGGGTTCTGGCTGCCCACATACAATGGAAAAGAAAACCAGAGGTATTCTGCACATGGTCAGAAACTTCACTTCCCTGACAAAGGCAAGTCATTCACTACCTTGATTCCATCAGTCTCAGCAAGTACTGCCAATGTATTGTCTCCCACCCAGAGATGGCTGCAGTCTCCTAAAAGCATCAATTTAGATGGTAGTTCTGTGTCTAGAAAGTGAGGGGTCCTGAAACCAACCTAAAGAAGCCTTTATTGAAAATAGTAGGTATTTCTGTAAGTGCCAGTCCCTTAATACATGGTCACACAGAGCAGCATGGCAGGGTAATGCCACTGCCTGCAAGCCTGAGTACTGGTGAACAGTGTTTCAGGGAAGTTCACCTCAAGGATGGTGTAGATAGGGATGTGGGGCAAATGGATTTGGCTTCATGACTCTTCTGGCTACAAATGTGTGTGGTGTGAGCAGTGGCAGCCACTATTACAGCATAGGAATTGTCATGGCAGAAAGGGAGGAGCTGGCAGGATGGACAGATAGATGCTGGGCCTGCCTGCCCAGTGGCATGCTCTGGCAGATCTCTGTGCTCCAGTGTTCCAGCTTTCAAAGGCAGCTTTTGGAAAAAGGGCTATGGAATAGCCACTCAGTTTCCACTTGACAGAAAGCAGCAGTTCAGACCCACTAACTGGAGATTCTTTTTTGAGAACAACCCTAGAAATGAATCAGTGAAAGGCCTAGTACAAAACAGGCTGCTGTTTCAACTGGCAGCTACAGCATGCACTTGTGTTGGGCTATTTCTGTCTTCCCTTTACAAGGATAATTTCCATCATTTTAAATCATTTTTCCAAGTAACACAATCTGGTTTAATCTTTCAGCACTAATGGAGGAGAAACCTTTATTTAAATGATGTCCATTGGTAACTGGATGAACCTGTAACAGAGCTGAATAAATAGGCCAGCTACCAGAATGAGTTTGCTGTCTACTCCAAAGTGGAAGAAAAAAACCCAAATAATTCTGATCAGTTCTTTGAGTGGCAAACTTCCAAATCCATCAATAAAGGCAGGCCCCATGGACTGTGGAGCAGACTTCTTTAGCATAAAGTGCACTCTGCAGCAATGATTATAGCCACCTATAGGAAGGCTGATCTGCTGAGCAGTCAGCACTCAGTCTACTGCAGTAATTGTCAATGTTTTGTTTCATTTTACATATTATGCAACCTTTCTTCATCTGAGCGTGCTTATATAGTAAATTTAAGCTTCTGGATAAATGACTTAAGTTTTCTTCATTATCTTTTTCACTGACATCTTGGAAAGAGTTTGTGGTTCCCCTGTGGTCTGGGTGTGCACACCCAGTTCCACAGTCTAGGACTCAGCCTACATAAATAATTTTATATAGCATATTTACCTAGGGAGAAAAGCTCACTGGAGAGGTGTATTATTTTTTCTCAACAGAGAAAACCTGAGTGGTATAAGTACATGTATATAATGGCTGGTATAAGTGTATGTGATAGCACATGGGTGGTGATATTTTAATGGGAGGTGATAATAACCTCTTTGCATACCTCTGAGTTTCATCCAGTACAGGCAGAAAAGGGAATGCTTAATGGTTTAATGGATTTTTTGTTGTTGTTCAGCATTTTTGTTTTTAATTAATCTGTCTTTATTCCCCTGCTAATAAATTAGATCATGGAGTTACATCTCTCTCCTTGCATAACTTGAGCAGAAGAGGTGCTACCACAGAAGTCAATGTTTTCTGTGCTGCACTGTTTTCTGCAAGTTTTTTAACAAGGTCATTATCAAAAAATAAACAATAGAAATATAAATGAGCCATCAGAAGTTATAAGCTCTGAAGCTCCCTATAACAACCAGTCCTAAAGAAAGAACTTAAGCACTACCAGCAGCAGTTATATGGACAAGAAAGAAACCTTTCATGTAGTACCTACAGAGACTTCTACTGATCACTACCACATGAAAAGATACCAAAGAGCAGACATGTGAGACTTCAGTTGTACAAGGTTAATACGTTATCTAGTTGAATAATGAGAAAAAAAATAAACAGAGGAAAGAACACAGGATGCTGAGAAGTTTAAAAAAAAAAACAAACCAGCCTGATTTAATTGGAAAACATCACTCAGCTGGCTTCTTGAGTACTTACTGGAAGTCATCCCAACTCTTTATATATTTAGAAGTGATATAATTCAACTCATAAATAATTTCTTAATAAGCAACAGTGCTCCCAAAGTATGTGATTTAGTCCTGCAGAGTTTAGGAGAAATAGGGATGTTCCCTTTTATACATTTTATGTCACCAATAATTTTTTCCATTGTACGTTTAGAAGCAGAGTATCCCAATAAATGTATCTGGTATCCTATGAAATGACAAAGGCTTTGGACAGTAGTTAGTAACCAATACTGAAACAATTATTACTGCCAGTCCTATGGTGTCACAGAGATTAAATTAAAATATCATTAGGCAAATCTACATAACCATATGCAAGACTGTTGTCTGATTAAAAGGCAGTATTTACACTGCTGAAAGACTAGCAAAGTCTAATGGTGCTACATTGTCATTAAAAATGACAAATCTGCTGAGAAAATGGAAAAATATCTGTACATATACATAGTTATGCATATATATGCACACACTTTTTGGGTGTGTTTTTGTTTTGGTTTGGATTTTTTTTCCAAAAGGACACTGAGTCTACAAGACCAAGGTCAGTATCACCTCTGGTAGTTTGAAGAACAGAGAGCTTGATTTCCTATTGCACAACAGGAACAACTTGCTTTTTCAGCCAAAACCTACACAGCAAAGCTAATGCAAACAGCAGACATGGAAGAAAAGGTTATCTGACAACTTGGCAGACTGACAAGAAATCATATGGAATTTCATAAAAACATACATGCATTTCCAACAGTATTTCAGCCAGTCAACATTTTCCATCAAAATAGCTTTATCATATTTCCATCTTATATTAATGCTAGGGATAAACCATAATTTAAGAACTTCCCTGTTCTCAATTGCATAAGTAGATACAGTCATAATATTTGTCTAGTCTTAAGTCTCTTTAAGTCCAGAGTGATTTTTGTTCTTCAGTCAACCCATTAAAAATGAATCTGGTGAGGGAATTGGTACAGAACTGTACTGGTTTGCCACTGCAGGTGGAACTGTGCCAGTGTACACCAGAGGATTTGGCTGCTTAATTTAAAGAGCAAATAGTTTCTGAGGTTGGATCTGTACCTTGAGACAGGGAGAGATAGGAAAGATCACAGATTCTTTTTGATTCAGGGTTTATGTTTTTCTATGACTTCAGTGCAAATTTCAGCAACACTGACTCATCTTTGGATATTATTCAATAAGGTTATTAATCATTAGATTGCATTAACAGGGTTACTTTAGCACTGGCAAAAAAAAAATAGGACATATTTGGAAAAACACAGAGGGGGAAGAAAAAAACCTTTTAAAATTTGATTTCACACTAAGGTCTGTTAATTTTTCTTAGAACATAATAAAATCACAAAGCTATTTACATGAGTAAGTTTAAGCAGAGCTTGGCTGTAAAATCCCTGGCTGTTAAAGAAGCATGTTTTGATTAGTTTCAACTTGCTTGGGGTTTAAAAAAAGTAACAAATAGTGCTGAAATTCAGTGAGGTGCCAAGGCTGGCAACTGGGAGTGCCCTGAGCTGCCAGCCATTCTAATCAGGGGACTGCTGAAAAGTGCTGTTTTGAGACCTGTTCTCTGGCAATGGAGAAAGAAACAGCTTTTCATTCATTTTCTTCCCACTTCAGTGGGTTAGCTGGGACTAACCAAATAAAATAGGCTCATTATTGTAGCTGTTCAAAGGATAAGGATTTCATTTTTTTTTCACATAGAGGTAAATTTGCTGGTGTCACTAACCTCTTCCTAACCTCTACCTTCAAAACTGGTACTTTGCTCCACTTAACACTTGGATCATTCAGTTAATTTCTGTGCATCTCAATTAGGGAAAGCAGACCAAACAGCTTTACTCTGTGGAACTCATTCATGAGCTGTGCTGCAACAGGCTGTTGGAAATACCACAGGGAATCAAAGGAAACTTTATCCACTGTATCTTTTGAAGGTTCCACATAAACACGTTCATTACCATGAAATGTAGCTAAGCAATTTCCCCTTCCCTAAGTAAATATTGGGTCTGAAACATTAAGCCAACAGTGGTCATCTTAAACTGTTAGTCCAAAGAAAGAGCAAAATGCAGAAATTAGAACTGACACTTTGGGAACTGCTATAATTAGTAAATGCTTTTGCTGGAAAGTACATTGCATGAGAAAGAAAAATAGAGCTGTGGAAGGGAAGCAGTGATCCTTTGGAATTTAGTGCTTTACTTTCATGTTATCTGAAGGGTTGATCTGAGTCTGGTTCCCATGCTAACGTTTCTGTACTTACCAGGAAAACAAATGGCTCCTTTGCTGTGACAGGGCTCCAGGGTGACAGAAGTGCAGGCAGTGGTTCTTACCTGAGGAAGGGGAGAGGAAACCTGAGGAAACCAAGAACAAAGTGCTTAAAAAACATAAGGAGGCCCTTATAAAACATATCTTCTGTGAAAGATGCTTTGCTGAGAAACCACTGCCCTGTACTTACCTGCTAAACACGGGCTTTCCTTGGCCCCTGGAGTGACAGCTCAACGTGCTCCTTCACAAGGCAGCATTTGCTTTAACTCTGTAAAGAAAAAAAAACAAACAAAGGGCAAGTATTTTCATTAAATATATTGTTTTCTGCAGTTTATTTGAGCAGGTATCTAGATAACGTTCTCTTACCACAACAACTTGACCCTTTATTTCAAATTTTGTTTCCCTTTTGAAAGAAAATAGGCAAGAGCTGCCTTCAAATGCATATGGCTTCAATGATTCTTCTATCAATACATATCTATTAGATAATACTTGCTTTTTTAAAATAAAGAACTGTTATATGTAAATGTAAAATAAGAAGCTATTAAAGGCATATTCAAATTAAGACATTCAGCTGTACACTTTGAATATTTACTATATATACTATATATATATTACATAGTAAATATATAATATTGAAAGATGCTGCATGGCTTTTATGGTGTTGGTCTGTTTTTTATTCAGGTATAAAGCACATAACTATAGAATTGTGAAGCATCTCTAGAATTTTATGAAGCATACCTAGCACAAAGTTAGTGAGATTTATTAGCATCCATTTGACTGGTTTACAAAACAATATAACTCTAACAACCATCTAGATTAAGCAAATCAGTACAGCCCTGAATAAATTCTTGTGGCATATCATCACTTTTATAGGCTCATGTTTATAGCATCAGTGTTCTCACTCAACCAGAAGTCACTGGATACAAACCTCTCTCCAGTTACTATCTTAGGATGGATCCTGTGTGTGAGTTCCAGGAGGAAAATGCATCAGCCAACCATGAGCATGAACATGGAACCAAAATGTAGGCAATGACAGCTGACTTTTATTGGTTTTTACTGTTCCCATTTGTCAGAAATCTTGCAAGCTCTGATGCTCTGCTTGGATTTCTAGGCAGTCTCTTAATATATAGAGACAGACTTCTGGCATTTTGGATTTTATTTCTTTGATAAAACCTTCCCACAAGTAATTTCTATGCATATTCGAGTCAAATTCAGTGTCCAGTGATGCAACATCGTGGCAGTGTCACTGGGCTGCTCTTAATGAGAGCTCACAAGGTGGGGAGCTCATCTGAGAGGTTCTCTGGGGTGCCCATTTGCTGTAAGAAAATGTGATTTTATCCTGAGCTTCTTTTGCATTGGAGGGATGGTTGTTAAGCAAGCTGGAAGGGTAAAGCTGCTGCATTTTCTCTGCAAGCATGAGCAAATGTAATATTTGGGGAGAGAATATTGAAAAGCAGCGAGTGGCAAATGATCTTCAGGCTTCAGGCTTGAAGAAAGGGCAGAGCCAGGCAGCTGACTGAGGGGGAGATGCTGGCAGCATCACTCCTACACTGACCCTGGAGCCAGAGAGTGCCCAGTTCTGCCACAGGCAATGCAGGCAGCAGGTCACCCCAAAGGCAGTGCACCAGTGAGTCCAGCAACATCACCAGGCCTAGAGGAAGGGAGCAGATTGCTGCAGAAGAAACTACTTGAATAGACCGGGGGGGGGGGAAGCATGCCAGCTTTTGGGCTTGCCAGGTATACCAGCTCCACTAAGGTGAGCTCAGCTGGGTTCAATGTCTGCTGGTATTTGCTGAGGGAAACTTCACATGTATTTAGTGTAGAGCTTAGTAGCATACATCTGTGATTCTATAACACTGGCAGCTCAGATTATTTCATTTTCATTCATGCTAAAAATAAACAAAAGGGATCCTTTTCCAGATCTTTAATGTTCACAGGATGCCAGACTGTCAGGGGTTAGAAGGGACCCTGGAGATCTTGGAGTCCAACCCCTCTGCCAGAGCAGCTCATGGAATAGAATCTGATCCAGCACAGGAACCCAGACAGGGGGGGCTGGAAACTCTCCAGAGCAGGAGACTCCACAACCTCCCTGGGGACCCCCTTCCATAATGTTATTATGGAATGTGCTGCATCTCTGTGGGGAGAACTGCAAACTTGGTCTCTTATGATTCAAATAATCCTGGGAAGTTTCATGAAATTGATAATAACTGCCAGTAAAAGTGAAATTCTTTCTTTTAGAGTATCATTCAACTTGATGATAGAATTGATATGTTGCTGCTAACAGTTTATTCCCTGTGAGCAATATAGCAATACCTAAATCCAGAGCACTGCATTCTCAGTCTCCAGGCTTTCTGCTGCAAACATAGGAAACTCTTGAGATAATTTAGGTGTACAGAATAGGAATGTATCACAGGTAACCAATCATTCCTTTCTGAGGCTCTGGGCTCCTTTTAAAAGCATACAAATGTATAATTTGATTAAAGGCTCTCTGCAGTGATTGCTTCTGCTCATTGTTTGTGTAATTAGATGTCTATAGGTTATGCTACAGTAACCACAGAGCAGGAGCTGCAGGTAAGTTTTGTTTCTGGCAAAGCTGAACCCTACAAAATGCATGAGCATAGTAACCTTATTTCTCTAGGCATGCATCTGATAGGGATTGTTAGACCCTTCTGCTAAAGGGAAGCAGACAGCTGTCAGAACTGAGGTCCAAGTGATCTGGCACATCCTTGCTGACAAAGTCCCTTCTGGTGGATTGCCCATACACAGCAGCACAGACCACAACTGTTCCTGTCCCTCTTCAAAAGAAAAGGAAAGAACATTTTTCTTCATTGCAGGAAAAAGTTGAATGGAAAATATGAGATGGGGCAGAACTGTTCCTATGGGACTAGTGAGAACTGAGCAAGAAGTGGGGTTTGTTGTGCTGCTTTGGGCAGAAAGACCAGTGAACCCAGCAGAGCCTTAGAGCAAAACTGAGAAATGCAAGATGAGGTCTCTAGGAAAGAAGGACTTGGAAGTCTAAGAAGCAGAGAGAGGAGGCTAAGCAGTATTTCCCCTCAGGTGCTGCTAGATTACCTGAGAAGCTCCACAGGGTGCTGAATCTTGGACTATCATGTCAAATCCAGGGTAGAGAAGATAGGTCTGAACTCACCTGTGGAACTTTCTTGATCATCCTCAAGAACCTGCCAATGTTCAGAATGGCTCTGGAAGAAAAAAAAAGCAGGCCAGTTAATTTTTATTTATTGATGAGGCTTGTCCTTTCAGAGTTCTACTTAGGGAATATAAAGTTATTTTTTGCTCTGCAATTCAATCCTGACTGCATATAGCTGCAATATCATTTATTATACATACATATAATACCATTTATTATACATACACCTATGTATCCTTATTATAAACACCCACAATAACACACTGTTGTCATTCACATGCCTCAGAATAATGAATGTGACCTCCTAAGAACTGCCTTGACCATTTCAGTAGTTTTCCAGCATCTTTTCCATTTCTGCTTCCCTGAAATAAAGAGTTGCACTTAGTGTGAACTGCACCATGGGTGGTTACAGCTACTGCTGTTAAACTGTTATTAGAGGCTCTCTGATGACAGAGAAAGTGCCCCTGCTACCAGGATATTCCTCCTGACGTGATCTGTTTTGCAATATGGATACACACAATGAACAAGATAAAAGGAAAAAAACCCAGATTATCTTAATTAGCATTTATCTTTGACTGGAAGGTATTATTGATGCTACTGGGGTCAGTTACATTGCTATGAAAATGTTGATACTGTGGTTAGTGCTTCTGCTTAAATGCATAACAAGCACCATTTACAGTCTAGTTTCTCCTCTCTTTTTTCTCATATAACCTCAGGATTTTTTCTTTCATTAGTGTAAGACAGCAAGACACTGCAATTTTTGGCAGGTATTATTTTTCCACTTAAAAAAAAAAAAAAGAGGAACAGAACTGACCTGCAAATCCATCTTAGTGAGTTTTATATCCTTCCATAAGAAAGACTCTTTTGCTCTTACTGCAAGACTCAGCTTGTATTTTCATTAGGTTATACTGAGGTTTTCATAGGTTAAAAAATATTTCTTTTTATTAAAGAAAATGCTCAATAAACAGTGGTGATTATGATTGCAGAGAACTAATAGGGAGAATATAGCAGGTGGTCTAAGTCATGTGGGATGGAGAGATACAGATCAGCCTCTGTCTCACTGCCACAGGTTTGGAAGTCATCACATATCCCACAAAACATAAGTGTTTGTGCATCCTGATCAAGTGCTTGGCCTCACACTGCAGATGTTTGGGCAGATCACCCAAAGGATATACTGAACTCCAAATCAGGCTTCATCTTAAAGGAAAACAGGGCTCTAGATCACAAAGAATCATGGAATAGTCAGGGTTGGGAGGGAGCTGAAAGCTGCTCCAGCTCCAGCCCCCTGCCAGGGCAGGGACACCTCCCCCTAGAGCAGGTTGCTCAGAGC
>JAOEGS010014079.1:3928-15193 GCA_025447755.1 Corythornis vintsioides
AACAAGGAATGAAACAAACAGAAACCTTAAAATCAAGAACTGTCATAATTAGGGCATTAAAGACCTTAGTTATTTTAAGTCTTCCTTCAGACCAAAAGTTAAACCCACATACAGTACCACAGCTTTAAGGTGTGAAATCCAGAACTTGCCTAGTTAACTTTGTAAATGGAGACTTCAATAGGATTGCAGTCATCTGCTCCTTGCTGCTGTGAGACAACAGGTATCTTTACATCACACATGGAAAATATAAACCAAAAAAAGGATCAATATAAACCAAAGAAAGGATCAAAGTAACAAGAGATGGTATGTTCCCAGAATTGATACTGTACAGCTGTGAAACCAGTGGACACCATTGACTAAACAGTATGATCCAACATCTCTGTTGTTTCAGCTCAATCAAACCAGACATTTAAGCAGCATCTGATGAGGAGCTGCTCCCACATTATCAAGGTAATGACTTTGAATCATACAGAAAACGAGCCAGACTTCAGCTAAGACAATACCCACTTCTCCCACAGTGATCTTCCCATTGCTGTACCATCATATTTCATTTTCCATACACACCTTCACACTAGTTCAGCAAACGAGGCAAAGAGATCTTCAAATATTAGTCAGAGACCGAAGGCAAGAAGCCAAAGGGAAAGAAGTTTAATTAAAGAAAACTATGTCCATGAAAATTAAGATTAACGTAGGCATTTCTAGAGCACTTTGACAGACTAATGAGGGGCTTTATTTCTCAGAAGCATGTGGTGCAGAGCCAAGTACCATTTCTCTGCTCTATACAACACGAGACATTGATCCACGTCCCTTTTAGGGCAAAGAAAGACACCTTGTTCCAGAACAGTTGACAGAATACACAAGTCACCCTGTTTTGTGGAAGAACAGGTACTGGTAATTCCTCACCTCCACATTCCCACTGCCACTGCAAAGGCCTGAGGACAGTCTCACTGAGTGCCAACTGAATTTTGTTCTTGCCCCAGACGAAGTTCTGGTCAGTAGCTGGAACACAAGACCTCAAAAAGACTTTTCTAAACTAAGCACCCTAAACTACTAGAGCCTGCAAATGCTGGCCATCTGCTCAAGACTCAGACAAATCTGGCGAGAGGTGTACAATGCCTTTGAGGTGCACATAAAGTACTAATACTTCTTAAATTAATAACTTAAAAATTAAAAGAAAGAAGGAAGGAAAGGTTTTCTACATCCTCTCCCTCGCAAGAACTGCCAGAGCTCTGGGACAGGCTGTCTCCTTGAAGGCAGAGAAGCATTAAGGAGAGTTGAAGCCCAAGGAGCTAATTTGGTAATAGTCCAAAGCAACCACAATGACTAGAACTGATTCTGCAACTCTGAGAGCTGTTGCTAATCTCCAAAAAGCCTATCTTATACTGTGCGTTTCTTCAACGAGTTCTTTTGGCATAGGTTTTAATTACTGTTTACTGACCAGTGACTAAGATTATGAACTTGTGCTGCTTTATTGACCGAGTTGGGTACAACAATTTAAGCATCATTCTATCCCCTCCCTCCCCCCCCCACCCCGAATCCAGTTGCAGATTTGTTAAAGAGTTTTAAAATTCACATTAACCACAAATTCATACAATCAACATCAGGCAGTGTGTTAATCTGGAATGGACAACGCCATCATCGTCCCCCTCCTTAGAACATGCAGGGAGAGTCACCTTTACACAGCAAGTCTGAGCAGGTTCCACTGCTGGGCTTTCTGCCATCCCTTTTTGTGAGCGAGTCTTTGCCTAATCACGCGTGTCCCGGCGGCTGCGGCGGTGCAGCCGGTGGCAGCGCTGCACCGAGGGAGCCAAACTCCAGGAGAAGCCGGGGCCTGAGCGCTGCACAGCGGCCACCGGGGGTCGCCGTGATCCGTCCAGCAGCGCCGGCAGCAGCTCTGCCGAGACGGGGGTGGGGGGGGAACTGCAGCGTAGTACAAAACGGTATGAAAGTGTTAACATTCCGTCCTGGAGAGAAATCGCATGGGGTTTGTTTTCAACAAGGGCTGTAGGTTACTGATGCCTCCAGAGTCTGTCGTCTGATTTTAGTCATTTAAGAAATAATTACATCACTAATGTAAACAATATAAACATACCAAAAAACTAAGTATGATTTAAATACATTTTGATGGTACAAAAAAAAAAGAAAAAACCTGAAGGTGTCTGTACAGTTTTTACAATGTGGGAATTGCCAATGTATTTACAACATGAAAGGGCAAATACCATTTCTTTTTTTTTTTGTGCAGAGTTTAATTATCTGAAATAATGTCAATATAAAAAACAATATCTAGCGGTGTGAGGCACTCCTAAACATGGTGGTATTGACCATGCTTTCCTTTGGTACAAGTCCCATCGCTTGGAGAGCTGCAGTTGCTGCTGTGGCTTTAGCATGCTTCTTATTAAGGCTGGCAAAAGTAGGCCTGTATTCATTTCCATTGACTCTCACCTGTGGATAGAAGAAGGGGATAAAAAGAAAGAAAGAAGAAAAAGGGATTACAGAAGTGCCTCTTCACTTTAAGCACATTAGGTGATTTCACTCCAGGGGTAGACTAGATCCACATCCAGTCTGGAAGCACAGTAACTTCAAATAGTAACTGCTAAGGCAAGATATTGCAGGGAAGAGGGAAGAAAAAAACATAACAAATACCATAAAAACCACAGCCTCTATCATAGGATAAGTGAAGTACAAAAGCAAACTAATCTTGCTCTACAAAAGCAAATAAATTTTGCTGTACCTCTGCAGTAGTAAGAGTTACACACTAGTAAAGAATATGAAGCCACCTAGGTTAAGAATGTCAGTAAGAAGTGGAGCAGTGGATGCCTTGCCAGATTTAGGTGCTCGAGAGACCTGCTTTGGCCGTTACAGACACTTAGAAATGTCAGCACTGAGACACTGCTCAGCAGTCCCCAGCCACCTGAGGTGGTTTCACAGAATCACAGAATGTCAGGAGTTGGAAGGGAGCTAGAAGATCATCTAGTCCAACCCCCCTGCCAGAGCAGGGGCACCTAGACCAAGTCCCCAGGAACAGATCCAGGTGGGTCTGGAATGTCTGCAGAGCAGGAGACTCCACAACCTCCTCTGGAGACACAGGAAACAGAACCATGTTTAAGAAACCTGTGAAGAAACTGAAACTCACCTTGAAAATGAAATGTTTGCGGTGATCAGGCCCACTGTCATCTACCAACACAAACTCTGGTGGGGACCATCTTCTCTTGTTACAGATCTCCATCAGTGCAGAAACTGGATGTTTACCTTCAAGACATTTAAGCATATGAGAATCCCAGTCCTGCCACCAAAGCAATCCCTTGAAAAGATTTGCTTTTTGAAAAGTAATCTCACCTGAAAGATCCTTCATCACAACATAATGTCCAGATCTCTTCTGTGCCTTCTCTCCCACAGCAACAAGCCCTAAACAAAACACAGTCATTTTACATTTGATTCCCCCCCAGTTTCTGTGTCAGCATCAGCACAGCAGTGACATGGATCAGTGGGGGTGAAGCCTGGAGCTTTCAAACCTCCCTTTCATCCAGTGTTTTGGGTTTTTTTCATTCCATACCACACTTAATGTTCTTCACTGATTCTTGACAGGCCAGGTAGTAGAAAACTTGGAGCAGTCTTATGCAAGTCAGGAAACACCTGGTTTTGCAAACCTCCTTTGGAGAAGCACTAAACAAGACATCTACTTACAAACATTCTCTTGTACAGTTTCTGGTCATCCCATATCACACCAGTATGTCTCTGACCTATTAAGCATTTGAAGTATTCCCATTAAACAATAAAATTATACATAGTGTGTCCTTTTACAATTCCAATTACACAATGTGCTCTCAAATCAATATCTGAATACTGCTAATGTGCAAGTTCACAGCCCAATTACCATGATTTCAATCACACCTGAACATGAAGTAGTAGAAAAGCATGCAACTGGGCCCCAAGTCAACATAAAGGGCTAAAGTTTAATGGAAATTCCTGTGAAACACAGAAGCTGAACATTTTTCTTCTTAAAATCTTACAAGAGTAAGAAATAAAATCTCATCAAATTTAACAACTGCCAGAAATGCATCAATACCAGTAACCATGCCATGCTTATGAAGGGACTCCAGTTAATACTTGACCATTTTCTCTGAATTTCTCAGGCTTCACACCTTCACTATTACTTTTGTTTCTTACCTCCAGCTGTTTCTGTTCCTGGCTTTGGTGATTAAAGGCAGGGAGATACTGTCCAGATTCCTCCTAGCTTTAGCTTTTTTTGGTTAGCATTTGATTTTGTTTCACTCTAAAAGAAAATCCTTCCATCCTTCACCCTCATATTCACATGACTCTTAAGTAGGGACTTTAAGTGGTACAAAACCCTCACAGACAGCAATCATTGAAACAAGTTCCCTATTTTCTTTTTCCTTACAGAATTTTATATTAAAAATAATAAAATATTTCTACCACCAAAGAAAAAGCTTTTTCTGTCATTCCCCATAGTAAGTGGAGTGTTTCCCTCACTCATCTTCCATATCTTGGTACTTCAAAAGGGCTTTTCAAACAAGCTGCAAGACTCTGACAGGCTGTGCTGATGGACCAAGCTTCTCTGGACACTGACAAACCAGTTTACCAGCTGACAGCAAAGCTCAAGAAGCATTTGGTTTCAGTGCTGTCTGAGAGAGAACACAGGATCTAAACAAAAGGTATGGCAGACAACCTTATGGTTCATGTCTTAGTGCAACCTACTGAGCAACTCCTTAACAAACTCGTTGTTCCTCTATCTAGAAATAGCATTTTATTTGAGGAATAGGTTCTAAAAGCATGCTAAAATAAATTTTACAGAAGAAAAATGGGTTACTCCGTAACACTCTCTTCAAAATTTTTCTTTAAAAATTTTCTTTAAACCTCTACACAGACCTTTCCTTAAAAAAAATGACTTTTTATATACATTTAAGCAGCAAAGAACACTAATATTTAAGGAAGCTTTGTGGCTACT
This sequence comes from Corythornis vintsioides, assembly GCA_025447755.1. Lineage (NCBI taxonomy): Eukaryota > Metazoa > Chordata > Aves > Coraciiformes > Alcedinidae > Corythornis > Corythornis vintsioides. The sequence goes on from JAOEGS010014079.1 coordinate 8,895, forward strand.
CATGATAAATGTATAATCACTGTTCAGTTGCTTCTTTGGAATGCATGAAACATGCTGGTTCTTCAGAATGCAAACTGTCTCCCCATATCATAGCCATTATCAAGTATTCTTTATCAACACAGAACATAAGAACTGTTTCAGAAGCTGTCAGGTAAGACTGTCTATATGATAGGAATCAAATAATTAAAACCTGAGACACTAATGCAAAGGCACATTTTTTCCACAGGACTTGAGGCTTTAAACTTTGGTATCAAATTCTACAGGTATTAGGGAAATTTATCAGAAACCACATGAGGATCCTGAGGCACACTCCCAGAATTGGGAACTGGAGCTGTGACACAGTTGTCCAGCACCAAAATGGTTTTAATGTTCAGAATGTTCACAGGCTGTGCAGCAAAACTGCCTCTTGCCAATGGCAAGGCAAGAAGCAAGCAGGTCACCAACAGAGCTAATTCTTCCCTGCTCACCATAAAACCCCACTGCTGTATTACACAGCCTGCTTGAGAAAATACTGAAATCTCCTGTTTTCAGTTTCTTCCCTCTTACTACTGATGGAGCTCTTACCAGCAGTGAGAGCTTTGCTAGACAAGGTTGGTCACTGCTGATATAGAACATACTCTGTACTTTTAGTTTTGTACTTTGAGACTGTTGCACTTCTCTGTAAAACCACATTACACTGCTAGGAGGTCTCCAGAATTTAGAAAGCAATGGATTTTGGATCTTTATTAGATGTGATCTATTTAATATTATTAAAGCTCCCCTGGTTTTAAAATTTAGGAGAAGAACAGCAAGAATTTGTTTTCCTGCAGTCAGTGTTATTGTTCATTTTGGCAATACCCATAACAGAATAATTAAATCACAGATCTTGACTGATGAAACTCTGCATTTTGTATTTAAAATAGGTATTTCAACAGGGGAATTTTCATAAACATTCACTCTCAACTCTATTGAGAACTGATAAAATGATTCAATCTTCTATCCTGCCCCATTCCTGCTGCAGCTTTCTCTAGACCAACCCAAATGGCTTCTCCACAATTTACTTCCCTGTCCATGCCTTCTCCATGCATCTAACAATCAAATCCCTCATTTAAGAGCCACTGAGAAGCACTTAAAAACTGAAGGTGAAGGTTAAGGAAAGTTGAAGGATGTCTGCAAGAGTTCAGAGGCATAAGCACGATGCCTATACACATAACCCAGTGTGGCAATGCTAGTACCAAAACCTAGGTCATTCTGTTAATTTTGACAGTGAAGTTGTACCCAGGAAAAAAAAACCTTACTGCTTCAAAATGATATTCCAAAACAGAATGAGAAGGTTAAACTGCTGTAGGACATTTGAGAAGGATTTACCTTTTCTGTCTGTCTTGAAATCGACCATAATAGGCTCAACGCTGCCTTCTTTGTTTTTCCCCAGCCCTTCTCCTTCTCTCCAGCCCATTTTCCTCATCAGCTGAGCTCCCATTCCTCCAGTGACAGGGGCTGCTCTTAAGAACTGATCCTATCCAGAAAAAGAAAAGTAAAACAAGTCCTAAAGTTAGCACTGGGATAGTAAAAATTCAGTGGGAGCTTCCAAAAAAAAAATAAAAAAATAAAAAAAAATGTTTTCTAACAACTTTTCACAGACTCAGTTAAAAAAAAATAAATAATAATACATCTTAGCTCTTTGTACATTAACATGTTGTATAACCCAGAATGCACGCAGACACACAAGACACAAATCAATGTTTTCAAAAAAATACAACTTAAGAAAATTCTAATGCAATCCAAAAGTGCAAGTGACCCAGCTCAGACATATGTCTTTAATAAAATGATAACCATCCATTTTTAAGCACGCTACTTTGGTTCCAATGCATCTCTTCTCATCTTGTGAAAGGAGGCAGTGTTAACTGTTTAACTGGCAACATGCGTGCCAAGTGTACCTAGTTATTGAACAAAATACAAGCACATTTAGTAATGACATTCACATCGTGTTTAGGCATATTTTAAATATTAAAAACAAAAAAAAAGTTTCCCCATTTTATGATCTAGTAGTTGCACATTCAAGTTCTACTCTGAAAATCCACATGAAACATACAGGCCTGGTTTGGTTTTGGTTTGTCTTTTTTTAAGGAAATCACTTTAGCAGCAGTAGTCTTCACATTCTTTCAAATCATCATTAACATAAGAGTGGTTAAATGGTGAAAGCTTAGCAACAGAAATTTTAAAAACTCTGTTTTGATGTAAAGAACTTTAAAAACTCCTTAAATGTTTACGTACCTAGGCCTCGATGGCCGCAGTGTTGTGAATAGTAGGGCTGGCACTGACCGTGGCAAGAAGGCAGCTACAAGGATTTGACCCTGAAACAAGTTTCCATATAGAGGGGTGAAAGTTCACAGGTTATTCTGTGAACTATCATCTCTCTTCTGCCCCCCCCGCTCGACCCAAGTCAGTCAGTCAATCATTTCCATCACAGCAAAAAAATTGCTTGCCTTAAAATATACAAGTTTACACACTGGCACTGCTAAGTCCATCAGTTAGTTTGCATAGTAGATTAGATGATACAATGCCTAGTAGTTTTGTGAAGATCTTACTATCAACGCAAATTAATAGAAAAGCTTTGGGGTTTGTTGGTTTTTTTTTTTCCTTTGAGTTGTGCTTGCAAAAGTAAGCATTTCCCAGATGTGAACAAAGGACTGGCAGGTCACTGGTTTGGATTTGTGTGTAACAAGACCAGATGTCTTACTTTTGCAGAGACTAAGGAGATTTTTAAGGGGATTTGAAATTGGCAACTGACACACACTAGTGATGTATGGATATAATCCCCAATAAACAAGGTGTTAAAAAAAAAAAAAAGAAGATAATTTTTTTTAACTGCTGAAGATTTTGGCAGGACTTCTCCAAACAGTTACCTATTAAACAGCAAATAGCTATCAACCATGCAACTGGGGGCTGCATTTCATGACAAAGTGGTCTGGTGGAAGAGCAGAGAGGCTCAGTGCACCTCTCCCAGCTCCCGTCTGACTGGTGCAGACCATGCAGTGTGTGTGTGTGTGCACAGAGACAATCAGTTCCACACCAGCTGCCTCCAGCTAAACACCTAGAACAGCTTTTACTTACTTCTGTTTCCATCCTCCCCTCTCTTTGCCAGGAACCTCTCCTAAGAGAAGGGCAAGCATGCTGAGAATGATACAAACCCCAGTCAATGTCACCCTGGCTTCCGAATCCTCTTTTGCACCTGCTTTGCAATGATAGAATTTGCAGTATCAACACCTGTTTCATCAGCACCACTGTGTACTCAGTTCACAAATGACAGAAGGCAAGTTCCTGATGAGGTCATTTGAATGTTAAGCAGCTTTCTCATCACACCTGGAAATGCACTAAGGTGGGGGTTAGGAGTGGTGTGGAAAGGAGAGACCTGAATCAAAATATTCCTGTTAGCAGGTAAAAATCAAAGCCCTGGGTTCCTACACAGGAATTGCTAGAGCCTGAATGAATTCCAAATACTGGAAAGAAAAAGTTCTAAAATTCAAAATTATAAATTAAAAGTATTTAAAATATTAAAAATAACTCTAAGGTGAGGATTCTGAATCCTATCCAAGAACTTCAGTAGGAATTTCTGGCATTATGCTGACTCAAAAACACCTAGAACAGAACCAAGACAAGAAGGAGATAAAAAGGAAGTTTTGTTTCATTACAGAACAGCTGTACTTGTGCCTCACACTAAAAGGTTAAATGAAGTGATTTTGGGAACAGTATAAAATGGGCCAAGAGAAGCCCACTGATTCAGTTTGCTAAAAAGCAAAGAAGGCCTGGCCTGAAGCAGGGCAAGAAGTTTGTTATTTTGGGGAGGATTTTCTTTTAAGAATAAACTGAATATAAATATCTAATGTCACCTGTACAATTATATTTTCTAGCTATTTTTTCTTATTACTTAATGACAACTTCACTCAGCCTATTAATAGAGCCCGAGTAAAGACTAGGACTGTATTTGCAATTACAATTTGAAAATATGAAAATAGTAGAAATGTTCACAAGAGCAGGGGAGTAAAAAACACATTTCAGTTTTAAAAATCAGAAAAGGTGGAGTCAAACTGGTCATCAGCTTTGTAGCCTTGAAGATCTGGAAGACATCAAATTGAAGAGTACAATAAAATAAAATAAACTCCCAGCTTTCTAAGGATTTGGTGATTGTTGTCAGAATTAACTAATTATTCTGAAAATAACTCTTCTCTTTCATTCACTAAACTACATTTGAATAAGTACTTCTGAAAAGTTAGTGTTTTTCTCATCTTTTGATCCCTGAATTCCATGAAAGGTCAGCAAAATAAAGCACATTTCCATTCTGCCAGCAGATTGAACCACTAATAAGCCACATTCTTGTGACAACACTTAAAAAGAAGGCTACATAGGAAAACTTGATCATTTAAGAGGGTTTTTTAATTCTTTTAAGTAAAACTACTCTTTTAAAGCTACATTAGAGCAACCATTCTGGGGGGACATGAATACCTGAATTAGCACTGAAGGGCTTAAACGAGACACATGAAGAAAAAAAATATTTGGGCATGAAAGATGATTTTAAAGGTTTTTTCTTCTGAAATACTGTACAGTCTGGACAGTCACTGACTGCAACAGCTGCCTTTGGGGTAAGGATATTGTATTGGAATGAGCAAACCAAAATATTAAAGCCATAAATAATAATAATCTTAAATACATCCTCCATTTCTGCTCTCTGAAAATAGATAAAAAACATTTTGAGGGCTGAGCAGGGAGCCCATCCAATATAAATAAATAAAATACAGTGGATTTGCCTTGCCATGTGGCCTTCGTTTCCAAGGAGAGTTTGTCATGTCAAAAGGCCAGAGGAAAACAAGTATTTTGGGGTTTGCCTCCATTGTTAGCTTGAGTTTTACTCATCTGCTGTGCTGGGGAAGAATGGAAGGAATGCTTTAACTTCACAGAACCTGCTGCACAAAGCAGAATGTTCTCACAGAAGCAGCAAAGCTGTGTGCTAGGCTTTCTTCAGCACCACTGACTGAAACTGATCCCAGGCTCTACCCTGTGAGCAAGTCTGGACTACTGAATTATGCTAATTAAATCCAGAAAGAAGTGGTGAGTCTGGGAAAGCCTGAGTAAATAGACCTCAGCAGAATTTGCTTGGGAAAAAATATCTGACCACTTCCTCTGATTTGACATTTAGTCATCAACAGTGTATTTGTAAAAAGAAAAAAAAAAGCAAGAACAAGTGATTATTTGTGAACTGATTACACCAGTGATGATAAACTGAAACAGAAAGCACTTTGCAAAAGGAAAAGGTAATATTGTTCATAAATCTGTTTGAATGATACAAGAAACCTAAAAAACATATTGTTCCTTTGTGAATACTGCTCAGAACCCTGCGTGTGAACATCATGAATCAGCACATTGCTCAGAAAAATCAACCATACTTCTAAGTGGTATGTCCATCATTCAAGCATGCCACATGAACCACCTCAGTAATTCATTCCCTCAAAACTTGGAGATCAAATTAAAACTGCAATTGTATTTTGGTTTGAGTACATATTGCCTCTCCAGAGTTCTTTTTAGAGTAAAAAAAAACAACCAAGCTGAAATCCAAGAAATGCAAAGTGAACACAGCACTTAGCAAACAAGTTCCCCAAGTATTTTGATTTTTCTCCCCTCCTGACACAGTTCTTGTGTTTGTTCCACCTAGCTAGTTGTGGGATTCTCTCTGCCAACACATCTGCCCATGCTGTAATTCTCTGGGTGGTGACACATGGATCACTAGGCTGGCACAGGCTCTGCTGCTGCTGAACAATGCACGTTCCCAAGTTCTCTTAAGGCAGTTGCTTATGGCTATTTTCCAAGCAAAGTGCCTTTAGGAAACATCTCTGACCAGAAACATGCATTAATTTACACACAAGACACCCCAGGAAACTCCACAGCCCTACTACCATGGATATTTAATTAGAAAACACTAGTTGGATTTTTAAATGTTAAAATGCATTTTCTTAGGATAAAGGGAGTAGGAATCTAACTTCTCAGTGCTACATTGCAAAACGAGCAGGGACTCAGTTACACTTCACCAAAGGCAACCTGTACTTTGCATTTCATGGTTGGTTTGCACTCGTGTCACTGAGAAAGATAACATGCATTCAGAAACCATCGTCCCTGCTGCACTTTCCCCCCCCCTCTGTGGAATCATTCTCTAAACAGAGAAGTGACCCCACATTAAGTTCATCACACCTAAGTTTTGCAAGGGCTTTCATAGAGCCCATCATTCCTAAAAAGGAAAATAAATACATAGAACACTTTAGAACAACCAG
>JAOEGS010014079.1:23954-39335 GCA_025447755.1 Corythornis vintsioides
CTCTCTCCAACTTGGCAAGTAGGATGTTGTAGGGGAACGTGTGAAAGGCCTTGCAGAAGTCCAGGCAGGAGCAGATTAAATAAAGTACAAAGAAAACACAAAATTTTACTCCCACAGTGCATTTTTATATTCTGTGAAAATAACTAAACTCCACTTAGTTGCTCCAGAGTTTTAAAATCTGGTCTATCCAAAAGATGAGTGAAATTGCAAATTTAACACAAAGCACGGGAGTCCAAATTATAGCTCTCAAAATCAGACCTCAAAGGTTCTGATGCCTATTTCACTTCAAATTTATTCTACTTTCAGAAATACCAAGTTCTTTTTACAGTGTAAATTCCCCATTTATCCTCAGGAAAACTAGAAATTCCAAAGTTTCTTTCAGAGTACTTGGGAATTTTGGCCTATTACAACAAACTCTGTTCCTCAAGACTGCACCACGTTACCTTTGTATGAAAGCTGAATTAGTCAAGACATAATCTGCTCTAAACACACTTTCACCCAAATGGTAAGCTTTGTTTCAGCTCCAGTATAAAAGCTCCTACTGGGAATCACTGCCTAAAAGTAATCCACAAAATTACTTCCAAGAAATTCCTTATGAATGCTGCAGAGACATGTTAAAATAAGACTATGGAAATGAACACAGTATCAGTCAAGGTGGTGAAGGGTCTGGAGAGTTTCTCCTATGAGGAAAGGCTGAGGGAGCTGGGATTGTTTAGTCTGGAGAAGAGGAGGCTCAGGGTTGTTGTAGAGGCTTATTGCTCTCTACAACTACCTGAAGGGAGGTTGTAGGGAGGTGGGGGTCGACCTCTTCTCCAAAGTTAAAAATGACAGGATGAGGGGGAATGGCTTCAAGTTGCACCAAGGGAAATTTAGGTTGGATATCAGGAAAAATTTCTTACAGAGTGTGGTTAGGCATTGGAATGGGCTGCCCAGGGAGGTGGTGGAGTTCCCATCCCTGGAGGTGTTTAAAAACCCTGTGGATGTGGTGCTGGGGGGCCATGGTTTAGGGACCCTGGCAGTGCAGGATTAATGACTGGACTTGATCTTAAAGGTCTCTTCCAACCAAATGATTCTATGATTTTTAATTGTGGAACTACTGAGAAAATAAAAATCACTTACCCAAGTCAGTGAGACGTTTAGGTGACCTGCTTGAAAATCGTTCTGATGATCTCGACCTGCGTCGATCAGGAGATCTGCTGTATCTTCTTCGCCCTGAAGATCTCGACCGCCGTAGTCGAATTGGTGACCTACTGGAGCTCCGTCTTCTTCCTCGCGACCTCGACCGCCTTTGCCGGATAGGCGACCGGCTCCTGCTCCGCAATCTGAGCGATATTCTGCGATCTCTTGAATCTGATCTCCTCCTCCTCCTCTCAGCAGATCTTGATCTATTTCTCTGAGATCTCTTACGCCTATCTCTGGACAAAGAACGCCGCCTTCTCGATGCCGACCTTGACCTACTCCTCCTCCTGTGCCTCGAGCGTGACAACGAGCTGGACCGAGAGCGACGATTAGATTTGGATCTCGATGCTCTTCTCCGTGTTACTGACCTGGAGCGATTGCGTCTGGAGCGGGATTCTGTGTCGTATCTCTGGGTTCTGCGCTGAGAAGACCTGGAGCGTCTGCTTCGAGATCTTCGGGAAGATTCTTTGTCTGCTGGTTTTTCAACAGATTTGGATCGACTCCTTTGGTGAGCAGCAGACCTGGAGCGTCTCCGTCTAGACCTCCGTGAAGACTCTTTGTCTGCTGCTTTTTCAACAGATGTTGACTGACTCCTTTGGTGAGCAGCAGACCTGGAGCGCCGACGTCTAGACCTCCGTGAAGATTCTTTGTCTGCTGTTTTTTCAAGAGATATGGATCTGCTCTTCCGGCGAGCAGCAGAAGTGGAACGTCTGTGTCCTGATCTCCATGATGACTCTTTGTCTGCTGCTTTTTCAACAGATGTGGATCGACTCTTTTGGCAAGTAGGAGATTTTGAGTGTCTACTTACAGATCTTTGTGAAGACTCTTTGTCAGACATTTTGTCAACAGATTTGGATCTAGATTTTTCACGTTCAGATGATTCAGAACGCCTGCTTTCAGGCATAAAGGAAGAGTCCTGTTCCTCCAGCCTCTCAAGAGGTTGTTTATCTTCATCTGCCTCCACATCCTCACCCTCTTCACCAGTAGTTGACCTAGACTCACGATCATCTGATGATGTGGAGTCTCTTCGTTCAGCTGTCAATGAGGGCTCCACATCATCTACTTCTTCACCAGTGGTAGACCTTGATTCACGCCCATCAGGGGATGTGGAACGTCTGTGCTCAGTTGTCAAAGAGGGTTCCATATCCTCTGCTTCTTCACCAGACCCTGACTCATGTTCATCTGATGATGTAGAATCCCTCTGTTCAGCTGTCAAGGAGGTATCCATATCCTCCACATCTTCACCAGTGGTAGACCTCGACTCATGCTCATCTGAGGATGTGGAGTGTCTACGTTCAGCTGTCAAAGAGAGCTCCTGATCTTCTGCTTCTTCACCAGTGGTTGACCTTGACTCACGTCCATCGGGAGACACGGAGCGTCTGTGTTCAGCTATCGAAGGTTCCAAATCCTCTGTTTCTTCACCAGCTGTAGACCTTGACTCCTGGTCATCAGAGGATGTGGAGTGTCTACGTTCAGCTGTCAAAGAAGGCTCCCCATCTTCTATATCTTCACCAGTGGTAGACCTTGACTCACGGTCATCAGATGATGTAGAGTCTCTTCGTTCAGCGGTCAAGGAGGGTTCTGCATCCTCTAACTCTTCCCCAGCAGTAGACCTTGACTCATGTTCATCAGAAGACACAGAGCATCTACGCTCCGTTGTCAAAGGCTGCTCCAGATCCTCTGCTTCTTCACCAATGCTAGACCTTGATTCATGCTCGTCAGGAGACATGGAGTGCCTATGTTCAGATGTCAAAGAGGGTTCCCGATCATCTATTTCTTCATCTATAGTAGACTTCTGGTCATGGCCTTCAGGGGACACAGATCGTCTGTGTTCAGAAGTCAGTGAGGACTCTAAACCCTCTTCCTCCATAGGAGATTTTGGCTCATGACCTTCCTGATATGAAGATGTGGAATGTCTACGTTCAGATATCAAAGAAGGCTCTGTTTCTTCACCAACACCAGATTTCACACTGTAGCCATCAGGGGACATGGAGCACCCACCTTCAGGCATTAAAGAAGGCACTGCATCATCCATTTTTTCAACAGTGATGGATTTCAAGTCATCATGGGACACGGAGACTCTACTGTTTACTGTCAAAGGTTCGCCTACTTGTTCAGCAGTGAAGTTAAACTCCTGGCCATGAGGTGATGTTGCATCTTCATTTTCAGGTGCTGGAGAAAGCTCCTGCATATCTGCTTTTTGAACAGAAGTGAATCTTATCTCCTGACTCTTGAAATACAAAGGATGATAATTTTCAGATGTCAAAGAATCCATATCCTCTGTTTTCTCAGCATGAGTCAATCTTGAGTCATACTCTTCAGGAGACATAGCATGTTCATTTTCAGATGTCAGAGAAGGTTCTTTAGCCTCTGCTTTTTCAGCAGGGCTACACTGCATCTCCTGACCTTCAGGGGATGTGGCACATTCACCTTCAGACAAAGACAACTCTTGCACCTCTGTTTTTTCAACAGCAGTAGACTGCAACTCCTGGCTATCAGTGGACATTGAACTTTCACTTTCAGATGTTTCTGAAGGCTCCTCTATTTCTTCTTTTTCAATGGGACTGGATACATCATACTCATTTTCAGATAACAAAGAACATTCCTGCACCTCTGTTTTTTCAGGAAGAGCAGACACCACCTCCTGCCCATCAGGGGATGCAGCATATTGACTGTCTGGTATTAGTGAAGGTTCCTGTACCAATGTTTTTTCAGCAAGGGTAGACTCTACTCCTTGGCCTTCAGGGAAGATGGCATATTCAGTGGCAGATGTCAAAGACTCCTGCACCTCTTTTTCAGCAGGGCTAGCTGTAATCTCCTGCTCCTCAGAGGATACAGCATACTCATTTTCAGACAGCAAAGAACATTCCTGCATCTCTGTTTTTTCAGCAAGAGAAGGTGGCAATTGGTGACCTTCAGAAGATACAGCATATTCATTGTCAGGTACTACAGAAGCCTCCTGCATCTCCACTTTTTCAGGTGAGCTAGTTCGCAACTCCTGGCTCTTCCAAACATATTCATTCTCATACATCAGAGCAGGCTCTTGCACTTCTACCTTTTCAACAGAGGGTGACCTCAACTCCTGGCTATCAACAGACACTGAACATCTTTCTTCAGTCATCTGAAGTTCCTGCATTGCTGTTTTTTCAGCAGGGGTTGAAGTCAACTCTGGTCCATCAAGCACTATTGTACATTCATTTTCCTCTACTTCAGCTTTTTGAAAAGGGGTGTATGTCAACTCATGTCCATCAGAGGAAGCAGAACACCTGCTTTTAAGTATCAGAGGTGGCTCCTGCACCTGCAATTCTCCATCGGAAGCAGATCTCAGTGTGTGGCCATCAGGGGATGCAATGCATTTCAGTTCAGATGACTTTCTCACCTCTACATTTGCAGCAGGGACAGGTCTCAACTCATGACTATCAGGCAACAGGAAAAGCCCACCTTCACATGTCAGAGAAGTTACTGGGGCCTGCAGATTTTCAGTAGGTGTGCTTACTGATTCAGAAATTTCAGCAGGTTTGGAGAACTCTCTTTCCAATAAAAAAGGAGGCTTTTGTATCTCCATTTTTTCAACTGCAGTGGATGTCAGTCCATTGCCTTCAGGGAAGACAGAACATCTAAGCTCAGGTGCCAATGACAGTTCTGCACCTTCTGTATTCTCAAAGTAATGCTTTGATCTATGTCCATCATGACACACAGGAATTCCACTTTTAGACATCAGACAAGATCCTGTACCCTGTATTGTTCCATCAGGCAAGTATCTGGATTCATGCATTTCAGATTCAGAGCAGTCAAGTACTTGTGAAAGTGTTGGACCGTCTAAATCTTTGTCAATAGATGATCTGGACTCATGAACTTGAGATGAGTTGCAGCTTTGCCCTACAGTTGTCAGCACAACTTCCTGCATTTTTTCAAAAGAAGATGCTGAAGCAAGGTCATTGGAGATCTCAACAGGAAGACACTCAGCTGTCAGGGAAGCATCTGTGGCCTTGAGCTTTTCAACTAATAAAGATCTTTGTTCATTTCCAACAGGTGATTTGAAGGACACACCTCCAGACATCAATGTAAGCTCTTCTGTTTGTGCACCAAAGCTGGATCTTGATTCATATCTATCAGGAGACTTGACACTGTCACAAGCCCAAGAAGGGTCCTGCATGTGTCTCTTTTCTATAGACAAAGAGGATGACTCACAGACATCAGGAAACACAGAACACGTAACTTCATGGGTTAGAGAAGATTGAGTCTCTACTGTTTCAAAAGATAGGGACTTTTGCTCAGGGCTGTCAGCCAACTTGGAAGATTCACTTTCAGGTACTTGCAAAAAATTCTGAAGCTCTGTTTTTTCAATGGGGATATGTCTCAAGTCATGACCATCAGGTAAGTCAGAGAGTCTACTTTCAGACATCACAGAAGACTCCTGAACCTCCAGTTTTCCAGAGGATGAGGAGATTGTCTTGTAATCATCAGATGATACAGAGCATCCACTTTCAAGTGTCAAAAGAGGCTCTGGACCCTCCACTTCTTTGAGAGAAGTAGGTCTCAACTCATCTTCATGCGTTGTGGAGAGAGGAAATTCTGCTACTGAAGGAGTTTCTGTATCTCCCCTTTTTTCAACAGATGAGGATCTTGACTTGGATGGAGAGCATGCAAGTTCGGGTAGCGATGAAGACTCCAGAGCCACGGCTTTTTCAGTTGACCCATTTTCAGATGTCACAGAAAGCTCTGAAATCTGTGTTTCTTCCACTGGCATGGATTCATGGTCATCTGGGGTTTTGGAGCTATCAAATTCAGACATCACAGAAGACTGCAGACCAGCTGTTTTTTCAACAGGTGAGGAGCTTTTCTCAAGATTATCAGAAGTTTTAGAAAATCCACTTTCAAATTCTGGTGGCAGCTCTGGGCCATTTACTCTTTCATCAATCAAAGATACTGATGTGGGACCATTAGAGGATTTGGAGGAGCTACCTTCACTTGAAAAAGAAGTTTCAGGAGCTGCTACTTTTTCAAGACATTTGGTTGACTCCTCAAGTTCAGAAGACTCTACATGCTTGCTACCAGACTTTGATGAGGATAATTTAGCTTCTCTTTTTTCTGTAGATTTGGACCTTGACTTCACACTATCAAAGGACTTAGAACGTTTCCGTTTGGATTTTTTTGAAGATTCTTTGCGCTTTTTTTCAACAGACCTAGACCTAGACTTGTAACGGTCAGAAGATTTTGAACGGCGACGCTTAGATTTTCGTGAGGACTCCTTCTTTTTTTCCACTGATTTGGACCTAGACTTGTAATGGTCAGAAGACTTTGAGCGTTGACGTTTAGACTTCCGTGATGACTGCTTTCGATCTCTTTTTTCTACTGATCTGGATCTAGACTTGTAACGGTCAGAAGACTTTGAGCGCTGACGTTTAGACCTCCGTAGAGACGTCTTCCGGCCTCTCTTCTCAACAGATCTTGACCTAGATTTTGAACGATCAGAGGAACCTGACCCTCTATTTCTGAACCTCCATGAGTATTCTTTGCCTCCTCTCTTTTCTGAAGACCTTGATCTAGATTTAGAACGGTCAGAGGACCTGGAACGTCTGCGGCGGGATCTCCAAGAGGACAGTCTACTCCCCCTCTTTTCCAGTGACCGTGACTTAGACCTGTAGCGGTCAGATGACCTGGAACGTCTGCGCCCGGACCTTCGAGAGGACAGTCGCTTTTCCACTGACCGTGACTTAGATCTGTAGCGGTCAGAAGACCTGGAACGTCTGCGCCCAGACCTTCGGGAGGACAGTCGCTTTTCCACTGACAGTGACTTAGACCTGTAGCGGTCAGATGACCTGGAACGTCTGCGCCCGGACCTTCGAGAGGACAGTCGCTTTTCCACTGACCGTGACTTAGATCTGTAGCGGTCAGAAGACCTGGAACGTCTGCGCCCGGACCTTCGGGAGGACAGTCGCTTTTCCACTGACCGTGACTTAGACCTGTAGTGGTCAGAAGACCTGGAACGTCTGCGTCTGGACCTTCGGGAGGAGAGTCGCTTTTCCACTGACCGTGACTTAGACCTGTAGTGGTCAGATGACCTGGAACGTCTACGTCTGGACCTCCCAGAGGACAATCTGCTCCCTCTCTTTTCTGCTGATCTGGATTTAGACCTGTATCGGTCAGATGATACAGAACGTCTGCGTCTGGACCTCCGGGAAGACAATCTTCTCTCTCTCTTCTCCACGGATCGGGATCTCGATTTGGAATGTTTTTTCCTGGAAACTGAATAGTTTCTGCTCCTAGAACGGGCTCTTTTAGAGGTCAAACGCCTGGAAGTAGAACGTGACCTTGATTTTTTCTTTCGCTTCCTAGACCTAGACTGAGACTTGGAGTGACTCCTTTTTTGTTTCTTTGAATCATGTTTTTTATCACTGCCTCTATGGCTTTTTTCCATCACTTTCTCAAGTCTCATCAGAGTCTCCTTCATTCGTGCCGCCACATCAGGTTGAACATCAGACGTTTCCGAATCTCTTTTCTCTGACTCCTGTTCTGGAGTTGCTTCTCTAACAACTTCAGTCTCTGGAACAACTTCCAACTGACTTGCCTCTGCTGTAAGTACTGGAACTGTTTCTGTAGCACTCTCAGATACTGGAGCTGCTTCCAAATCTTTTGTCCCTGCCTCAACCCCAAGGGCTGCTTCTGCCTCTTTCAGCTCTACGACAGTCTCAGGAGCAAGAGCTGTTTCCAAATCTTTTGTTTCTGCCACAGGAGCCAGAGAGGCTTCCAACTGTTTTTTGTCTCTGCTTATTTCAGATTGAGGACTCCCTGAGGAATCTTTTTCAACTGCTGCATGTAAAGTATGAAAATCTGTAACTGGTATTAAAGTCTCAGATGCTTGACTTTGCTCTGCATCGTTCTTATCAGTCAGTATCTCGCATTCCTGAGCTTGACGTGGAACTGTCACATCCTCCATTTGTTGACCCTGCATTCCTTCTGCATAATGTGCTTCTGCTGCCACTCCATGTTCCAGCATTGTTTCCAGATCTCTCATGTCCCTGGGTTTTGGAACTGCTTCAGAAGATTTAATCTCAGCAGCACTCAAGATTTCTGAAGCCTCTTCTGTACGCTTCCATTCTGCAGCAGGTTTTGTTTCCAGAAGCACTTGCAGATGTTCTTGCTTTTCAGTGTGTGAAAAGTCTGAAACAGCTTCTGAAACATTCTCTGAAACGCTTATCATTTGGGAAGTCTGGATATCCATGGGTACTTCAGGCTCTTTGACTGCTTCAGAGCCTTTCACCTCTACTGTTGCAGATTCTTTCATACTTTCCAATAATCTCACTTCTGTAGCTTCTGAGGCCTCCAAATATTTTCCTTTCATTGATTTCTCAGTTTCTGAAGCTTCTTCCAAATTTCTTTGTGCACCTGTTCTCCTTGTTGCAATTACATATTCTACAGTAGGTCCCTGAGTTCTCACATCTGTCAAAATCTTAGATTCTGAAGCCCCTCTCAAGGTCATGCCTTCTGCCATTATTTCTGATGCCATAGTTTCTTCTTCCACTCTGGGCAAAGACTCCAATCCTGCTTCAGCATGACCTATCATTTGCTCCTGTATAGATTTTGAACTTGTCTCTGCAGTCTGCACCATCACTGTTTGCACAGGTTCTAGTATCACTTCTTTGCTCCTTGACTTCGCTTTGTTTGGATCTTCTAAAGCCACTTCAGAATGCATCATTTCTCTAACCACCTCAGTTGCCAGACCTTGCATTGGTGGTCTCACTTCAGATTCCACAAACATTTCTAATTTTTTCATCTGCATTAAGTGTGGAACTTTTGATCTTGCTTCAACTTCCGACAAGTTGTCTAAATCTCTTGCTTCTACAGTGGCAGAACTGGTAGCTAGTTCAGAATCCTTTATCTCCCCTACCACCTCAGTTTGTGATGTTCTTGAATGTATCAAGACCTGAGACTGTGAAGTGATTAAACTCTTTGTTTTGCTCGAACCAAGAGGTTCTGCAACTGCTTCTGCATGTTTTGGTTCTCTCTCTGCTGTGCTTACACATGCAATCACAGATTCAGGAGTCCTTTCTGACCTTTCCTGTGTGGCAAGATATCCTGGACTTGCTTCCAAGACTTTGCTACCTATTCTGGCTTCAGAACACTCATATTGTCCTAAGCCCCTTGCCACTGCAAGGGTTCCAGGCTGCAAGACTGCTTCCACAGCTTGTATCTTTACCATTCCTACAGGTACTGTATCTCCTAAATCTGTCACACCTTTCATATGCAGATGTGATGTCTTCATCTCTGTTCTGGCTCCGTCTGCTTCCGAATCTTTCCTCTCTGTCTCTGCTACAGGTCCTGTAGTTGGTTCCAATATTTTCACTGGTCTTACAGATCTAACTTGCATAGTGAGGAGACCAGCATCTGAGCCTGCTTCTACTCCTGCCATATCTTTGTGCAAAGACAGGGAAGTTCCTTCCAAACCTCTCACAGTGGATCCACTCTGAAGTGTTGATTCTCTCAGCTCCTCTGGTGGTCTCAGTAATGAAGTACCTTCTGCGTATTTTGCCTCTGTTACAGCTACAGGCTTAAGACTAGATTCTGAAATTTTTGAAGCATTAGTATTTTCCAGAGAAGCTTGATTTATTTCTTGTCCTTTTATTCCTGTTAGTCCTGCAACTTCCACAGCTGATTGTGCAACTACATGCACACCTGTCAGTTCTGCCATCTGTGCAGGTTCCTGGGTTCTGCCCATAGTTCTTGTTTCTGTCAAGACTTTAGGTTGTAGGAACACTCCTGAGCCAATCAGCACTGCTGCAGGATCAGTGGTACCTTCTCTGTCTTTGACTACCTTGACTTGCAGGCATTCTTGAGCTGCTGGGACATCTTTTGTTGTAACACTCACAGGTTCCATGACTGTTTCCAAACTTTGGGGCTTTACTACAGCAAATGGCTGCAGACCTTGTTCCAAAGCTTTCACACTTTCCATGTGTGCAGACTGTTTAGCTAGTTCAGTATCAACAGCTCCTGGTCCCAGAGGTACTTTGGCACTTTTTACTTCCACCTGGGTCACAGCAGTTGCCGCAGGTATTTGTAAAGGATGTTGCAAAGGTACGTCTGCCTTCAAGATGCCTGAAACATCCATGGGGCTGCATTGCATAACTCTCAAATGATCAGATACAACTGAGGGCTTCAGGGCTGGCTCTACATTTCTGCCCACGCCTCCTACTTCCAAAGATCTTTCCACATTTCCCATATGCAGAGATTGTTCAGTTGCTTGTGGAATTTTCACTTCTTGCATCGCCGCAGACGCATAAGGTATATTCACAGTATTCAAATCTGCCTGATTTACAGATGTAGGAATTGTTGTCACATCACTCACCAAAGACACTGATTCTGACGTTGCTTCTAACTCTCTTGCTCTCCATTGTGCCACAGATTGTAGAGATGCTTCTGAATATTTCAACACCTCCATGGTCTCAGACTCAAGAGCTGTATCCAAAGCTTTTACTTCCCCCGTGCCTTGAGATATCAGAGTAATTTCTGAATCTTTTAGTGCTCCTATTACCTCTGAAGGTAACGCTGCTGCTGCATCTTTCTGAATTTCAGATTGATTGGCAACTCCAGATGGGATGTTAGACAATGTGTAATTTCCAATATCAACAACACCCTTTTCACTTGCATGAATAGCTACAGGAGAAATATTTTCTTGAGACTGTTTAATTTGTTCTTCTCTAATGCAAACTATAGTTTGAGTTATACTAGCATTTTCCTGGCTATGAGGCTGACTGCCTTCTAAACTAAATGGAGGATTTGTTGCATATAAAGTACCCTTCTCACTTCCAAGATTTTCCATAGATTGCTGAGAAAGATTTTTTGAATGAGTAACAAGTCCTAAAGCTTGTCTATCAGGCTCCCCACTTGCTTTTAAGCACGGTTCTTCTGGCTGCACATGGACAGCCAGATTGGCATCTCCAAGTCCTCCATGCTGTATATTTGATTTCTCAGGCATCAACTGAGAAGCAGGCTGCAAATCTGCATGTTCTCCATGACGTGTACTCAACTTTGACTCCTTTGGCTGCTTTTTATGCTTCTTCTCTTTCTTTCTTTTCTTCTTCTTTTTCTTCTTCTTCTTACTTTTGTGTTTCTTGTTCTTCTTTGATTTTTTCTTAGGAATTTCATCTTCACCAGTAGAGCTTCTTTTTGTAGACTGAGTACTACTTTTCACAGTATTTTTGTCTACATCTAGAAAAAATGACAATTTTCTTGTAAATGTTATTAAACCAGCACTTTAAAAATTCTTGCAGACTACTGACCAAGCACATGGATAGAGGAGTAGAAAAAATTTAAACATTAAACCCATTATTTCTTCACTAAACTACCATACACAAATAGTACACAGTCCCTCTTCACCCCTTACCTTTCCTCTCAGAAATCACTTTAGGTAAAAATAACTGATCATTCTTTAAAAAAAGTTAACTAAGTCTTCTTGCTCAGTAACAAAGCTCTAGGGGGAATATGTTTCTTTCCAATTAAGTAGTTGGTTATACTTCCACAAATGTACAGCTGAGCAGTGCATTCTCCATGAGATGGACTTTTAAACTACACCAAGCTACACATGGAAGTGAAACAAAAAGTAGCATATTCCAGAAAAATAATCTAAGTGGTGGCATGCTTATTGTATAAAACATCACCAGTCCCTTATCCCCTGCTATGCTTTAACTTGTGAGACCAATACTACCAGTGTGTTAGAAATTATCTAATCCTTTTTACTAAATTGCTCAACAACCAAGTTCTTCAAAGAAGTTTTGGAAAACAGCATCTACTGCCCCAATCCCAAACAATATTTAAGGCATAGCAAGCAATCAGCTGCTCAGACTGGAATGCAGTTGCCACAAACAACTCCAAACCTGCAAGTACCTAACAGAGCTTTTGCATCAAACAGGAAAGTAGCTAATTCAGGTGACTGCAGGGACAAGCAATCACTGACAGGCATAGAAAAGAGGAAGACTGTGTTTTCCATCACCTTCTTTTAATTCTATATCTCATCTCCCCTCTGAATTTAACGTGTTATGTTCTTACACTTCTTTTTATATGTTTTCACGAAAAAAGCAATTCTATTAAAGGCAACTTTCTATAATTTCTGTTAAATATGAGCTATAGATTCGAGTCTACTTGCACCTTATCTTCAGCATTTTTATTTATACTGGACAGTGGAGCAATCTCAATCCTCCAGTTATAACCTGGCTGTGATTACAAAGCATATCCTTTCAAATCAATATGGTAAAATAATTTTTAAAATTGTTGGTAATTGCAATAGCATTAAATGAACATGACTTAAGCCATTAAACAAGTACTTCAGGTAGTTATAAGCACACACATTTTCAGAATAAACAGCTTAACAAAATATTGTTCCCATCAACACTGTTGGGAATGCAATGAAAAAAGACAATGCAGACCAGTCAAATGATCTTTTCTACACAGCATTTTCAGATAATCTCTGCTGTACAACACCAACGTTAACTCCTTTCCAGATATGAACCGTGAGAATGTTTACCATCAGTGATGCTTATTAACTTCCAAGTCAATGGGTCTTAAATTTTATTATGTTAGCTTGCCTAATTCTTCCATGATATAAGAATAAAAATTTAGGAGGAAAAAAACCCCACCAAGATGTCAGTCTAAAGTGCTGCCTGTAGAACATAAGTGAATGACTGTTGAAAAAGCTCAAGGTAAACAAGCCACTGTTCATAAAAGAAAGATACAGCAATTCCAAAATCTTGCAGACAGTATCTCAAAAATAAACAATATTCTATCCTGCCTCTTAAAGAAAAAAAAAAAAAGGAGAAAAAAAAAAATCATTCTGAAACTATACTTACCAAGCATATAGCAATCATAGCAAAAAGTTTCAACTCAAAAAAAATTAGAACTACATTAAATTGAGCCTTCATCTCAGTAACTCTCCCAATTCAGACATTTTACAGAAAGGACTAGCCCCATGAGACTGGATCTCATATGCAGCTTTTTGGGACAATCCAGTCATTAATACAATTTATGAGATTGCTACATAAAAACTTACTAATCTTTGGAAGACTGCAATCTAAGTTTCTACATTTTAAAAATAATCACATTACTTACTTTAAAAAAACAACACAGCATCTTACTCTGACAAAACAGTTAACATACAGTTCCAAATTCCAATTGATTCTTTTCAGATATAATCTTGCAAACTGACAGAAAACAACAGAGCAAACAATGCTTCTGCCCATTAGGGCAAATTGTTTTAGTAAGGGCTGCTCACTGAGATCCTAGTAGGTATATAAACATATACAAAATTAATTACAATCGAATATATTAATATTGTTTATATGTTTTAGCATTATTTTATCAGATATTTTTTACATTAAATAATGCTTTCTAATAATATCTGCCTTCAATTTTCAAATGATGCATTTCTCTGTTCAGCTATGGTTGTAAATCACAATAAACAACAACTAAATAAACATCACAATAAACATGCACTTTGCCATATGAAGCTCTGTGAGAGGAGCAGTATTGAAAACCACTTTTTCATCTCTGTAAAACTGATTCAATTTTACACACTACAACAACCTTCTAAAACAAGAACATATTTGCCAAATATGTTTTCATTTACCTGATTTGCACTGCAGTTCTGTATCAAGGGCTCCAGAGAGCACTTCCTCTATTTTCTGCACTATCTGATCATTCTGACGACTCCCAGCACCAGCAACTGTGTCATCTGAAGGGTTGGCTTGCTCAGCTGGGATTGTGTCACCATTGGGCTGGCCTTCTACCTTTCCACTAACCAAAAAAAATACCAACATAATACAAGCAATTTTGAACCTTTGTTGACCTTTTATTAAAAAAAAAAAAATAAAATAAAAATCATAAGCATTTATTATACTCAACCCTTCAAAATGGAATTTAGCCTCCTGAAGAAGCCACACTTTTAGTGAAACAACTACCTTTTGATTAACTTACATTTATTCACAACACCTTGTGGCAATCGAGTATTAGGCACAAGGGAAGAAATCACATTCCCCAAGATGCCACAAGCCCCGTGCTAAAAACTTGTGAGGGATATTTCTTTTGTGAGGGGAGCCTGTACTTTTCAGCAGATTGGGCTTACTCTGCAAGAGATAAGGCCGGGGAAAACTAGGCGAATTTAACTAGAGTAAGATCAGTAAAACAAGCAGTAGTGGTGCTCACCCCTTTCTCCCTTGCCCCCACACAGCAGACCAACAGCAACACCCACACACCCGTGAGAACAGGGAGGTGGTCGCCAGGAGACAACGTGTGCGTCCGTCCGCGCTTCCCTCCCCCCCTCCCCGGCCTCCCTCTCCCTCCCTCCGCTGTGTCAAGACTCTCGCAAGAACGAGAGCCTCCCCCCGGCGCGCCATGTTGACGCCGAAAACGACCCGCAAGAGGCCTATCTAGGCCCCGGAACCGTCTCCCTCCGTCCGAGGCGGGGCCGGAGCGCTTCCCCCCCCTCCTCCAACACACCCCCTCCTCCCGGCGCCAGCACGGCCGCCGTCGCGTCTCCTCCTCCCCGCCGACCCGCACAAGCTCTTTACCCTCCGTGCTGCTGCTGCTGCTCCTCCTGGATCTCCCGGAATTTATTAACCACAAAGGACCGAAAGATCTCCTCGATATTAGCCGCCATGACAGCCCGCAGAACCGCCCCCACCCTCGTCCTCCTCCTCCTCCTCCCGCCCCACTTTCCTTCCTGCCGAGACGCGAGGCCTCCAATACCCCACAAGGCACCGCCGCCAACTGGAAGCCCAGGGCCTCTGCTGACGTCCTCGCTCTATGCCCCGGCGCCATTGGCTGCTCGCACAGATGACGTAGCGGGAAGAGGCGGGGGAGGCCAAGGCACGGGCCGCTCTAGCCCCTCAGCAAAGCCATAGAGCGCGATGGTTTCCCCCCCCACCTACCCCCCTCAGGCTTCCGGGGGGTGGGGGAAGGGAAGGCGGAATGTCTCGTGTCTCGGGAGCGACTCGCCGCTCACCCTTCCCCGCCCGCCCCCCTCCCGCTTCCCGCCGCCATGTTGTTGCACTCACAACACCCCCCTAGCAAAGGCCGCGCGCCCGCGAACAGGCGGCCGCGCGCTTCCCGCCACCCTTCCCCCGCCCCTCGTGCCGCGCTTCCCCCCCCCCCCCCCCCCCCCCCCCCCCCCGCCCCCCCGCCCCCCCCCCCCCCGCCCCGCCGCCCCCCCTC
>JAOEGS010014080.1:0-22381 GCA_025447755.1 Corythornis vintsioides
CGAGCAGGATCACCTAGACCAAGTCACCCAGGAACAGATCCAGGTGGGTCTTAAGTGTCTCCAGAGATGGAGACTCCTATGTCTGAATTAGCAAATCTTTGCAAAATCTGACATGTTTTGCAAAGTGTTCTGTTGTGTCCAGCATTACATTTTCAAGCTGGAACTTCTTCCTGGGGCTCCAGGTGCCACTAGAGAGCTCTGGAGCTCAGAT
Organism: Corythornis vintsioides; assembly: GCA_025447755.1. Lineage (NCBI taxonomy): Eukaryota > Metazoa > Chordata > Aves > Coraciiformes > Alcedinidae > Corythornis > Corythornis vintsioides. Next base: position 212 of record JAOEGS010014080.1, read on the forward strand.
GTGTCTCTGCACACACCATCAAAGCCCGTGGCACAGGGAGCTACAGGGAGACACTGAAGGTCCAGAACAGGACCTAGGACAGTCAAGCCTCACAGAACAATTGTAGGAATAAAGCAAAAGTCAAGACTTGGTGATAGTTACCTTGTCTCTTTCCTGTTGCCCAGCTGATCAGCATTGGATCTTCCTACAACTATGGAAACGAAGACCAGGCAGAATTCCTCTGTGTTGTGTCCAGGGAGCTCAACAATTCTACCAATGGCATTGTCAAGGAGCCGAGCGAGAAGGCAAAGGTGAGGTGCCTGCACAGGTGTATCTGCTAACTCCCCTGGGCAGAGAGAGCCCATTTACACCAGCAGATCCATAAGTGGCAGTAGCAGTTCTGCCTGACAGCTTTCCTGTTCCTCTGGAGGCACAATCTTCCCCCCTTGGAAGACTGCAGGATTTACTGTAGGACAGGAGCTAAGACTCTTTCTACATTTCAAATTAAGACCCTCAAAAAATGGAGGAAAGACTTAAAGAAGAAAAGCAGCATAGCAAGTACCTTGGAGATTGGTCCTATGTTCTGTGGTTGCAGGGAGAGAGAAGCTTTTTTTAGCTCTTTCAATCACTCTTTTTTTTTCCCCAGGATGACAACAAAAGGCAACATTCTTAACTCCTGGCAGACAGCTAAGGAGGATTTCTAGAGAGGGAGCTCAGGCAGCTTCAACCAGCCTCTCCTTTGTTATGGGAGCATAAAAGCCAACAAGCTGCTCTCACATTAGCACATCTTTCCCTTCTCTGAGAAAAACAAAACACCACAAGGACTTTGAATGTGAACTTTTGCATCTAAGCTTGTCCAGGAGATTTATAGATGCCCTTTTCTCTTCCAGATTCTCCAAGAGCGAGGATCCCGGATGTAGATCCAGTGTCCACCACCTTCACACTCCCAGATGTCAGAAGGGCACCCAGCTGGGCAGAGGTCTCTGCAGGGCAGCCTTTGCCTCTCTGCAGTAACAAGCTAATGCAAAGCAAAGCCAAGCCTGTCCTGCCAACGGTGAATAACTCTGGTTATAACCAAAGGCTTCCCTTTCACCCTGAAAACCAAGGAAGGAAAAGACTCATCCAGTTGGATAGTCCTTTCCACAAGTATTTGTTTTATTTTTTCAGCCAGCGCTGTATTGAATTTCTCCAGCAATGGCTGGGCCAGATTCCCAGTCTGAGCCTTTGCAAAGGTTGCTCAGGTCCATGGGCCCTTGTAATCAGTCCCACCTTCCAGGGGCTGGCATAGGTGGGAAGATGGAATTTGAGGTGTGCCATTTCTTGCACCCAGGCCTGCCATCAGAGAAGCACAGGGACCTTGCAGTGCAGAATCCCTGCTGATCAGCCAGACCCCCAAAACAGGGCTTTCAAAGGAGGAACAAAACAACCACTTGTAAAAAAAAAAAAACAAAAAAAACCCCACACAAACTTTTCCATTCTTGCTTTGTATTTGTTCCTTGTCCAGTTCTTAAGAGCTGAGTTTAGATAGGAAGGGGAGGGGAGTTGTGTGCACATCTAACACAGGTCTCTCTCTTGACACTATTGCATACAGGCTCCTGGCATTTTCCAAAGCCCATCACTTCACATGAATAAGCACAGAGACCTATATTCACCCAGAATAGTGATAGCTCTGTCCTGTACACTTCTCTGCTGAGAAGAGTAGTGACATCTTCCCCCCAGAGTACCCTGCCATGGCCATACCTTAGCCTAGTGTAAAGTCACAATGTTAGGACGTGTTGCTGCCAAGTTCAGCTTTGCCTTGTTTGTCTCCAGCAGCATGAGGTCTGTCTCCTCCCTTCTCACCACAGGAGGACTTCAGGCAGAATTTCTTTTGTACTGTAGCAAGCAGGTAGGTTTGGTTTAACCCACAAGATCCTTTGTGGAGGAGATCCCCTATTTACATGCAGTGATTTATCTGCAGCCCCCTCACATCCCCATCTAAGAGATCACCTCAAATCACAGACGGGCATCAGAGAGATTGGGGGGGGGGGTTGGGGGAGGGGGTGAAAAGTTGCCAAAATGTTGTAATGTTTCTTGTCCAAAGTGATGTGTCGACTTCTGTGATGTTTATTTTCTTTATTTTTTTTATTATTTGTTTTTGAATGCCTTGGATGGACGTGCAAAATGTTCGTTTGTGCCTCTCTTGAATTCTGATCGTAGCCAAATTGCAGTCCCTGGTTCCCTTCTGTTAATCTGTGCCATCCCTATAACCAAGGGCACATCCCTCCTAGTCTGGTAAATGGAATTTCTTAGGAATTTGCTGCATGTTTTTTCCCCTTTCATCCTGGCTTTGTTCTTTGTAGCCCAAGTGTCCAGGCACTTGGGTCTTTTTTGAGTCAAGTCCCAAACTGACATTAAATGCAAAGCTTCAGAGATGCTGGAATTCAGACATTGACAAGCTCAGAACAGATGCTTCTCAATAAGGTATCAGGAAATCCCTCACCTGGACTGAGGAGTTGGGCTCCTTTCTGGAGGACTTCAGCTACCTGTAGTCTCTAAGTCTTGAGATAGAATTAGGCAGGTTTCCCATCTTAGCACTTGCTGACAGGGCTTTGTAGCAACATTACCAGTTGTTCAGAAACAAGATGTGCAGAAAAGACACCAAGTGACACCACTGCACTCTGCCTCTTTTTGGTCCTTCTGTACATACTCTTGCTTGTCCTCTCCCATCCTGCTTTGCCAGCGTACCTCCTCTGGTGGAGACTTTGCCTCACTCTCCAGAAAGACTGGTTAATTTTTTGCATTAATTTAATGCTGGTAACAACGGACTGTGCCAAACGTCTCCGAGTTCATGTTGTGTCAGTTGCAGGCTGTTGGAACGTAGCTGGCTTGCCTTCATACCCAGGAACCTGGCTCTTCCCTCTGCACTGTGGTGAGATGGTACCGGTGTGGTCAGACTGTACACTTTGGCAGGGCCCAGATAACACTGTGAGGTGTATAGATGGCTGCTCTCCTCTGTCAGCATCTTGTAGCCTCTGTCACTGTCCATCTGTGCTCACTGCTGAGAAATCAAGAAGCACATGTATGCAAGTTAGCAGCATAAAAAGCCCTTTAATATCCATCATCTTTCCCTTCCTTAGAGGAAGGACTTTCTGGGAACTGGTCAAGAAATAGCAAACTGAAGGCAACAGGAACTGATTGAGCTGCTTTTGTCACGTCACTGCCAGCTGAGCACTTTTGCTGTTCAAACCACAAGGCTCCAAACACCACCAGTGGCAAGGGGAGAATTTCTGTCCAGTGGAGCTCAAGTTGCTTTTTCAGTTCACCAAAATTTCCATGTGTGGTGACGCCGACCGGAGGTTGCCTGGTGTGGGAGAGGTGCCATCAGCTCTCCCCTGAGCCAGAACACCACCATTCCCACTCGTGGAACAGATACTGAACTCACATGCACAAGAGGGACTGCTGAAGCTGCATCGTGGCTCTCCCCTCCACGCTGCTCTGCGGTGAGGATGTGCCAGGGGGTTGAAGATACTTTGAGTTCAACAGAAAAAAGTTTATGGTAGAAAACCAATAATTGGTACTGGACACTGGAGTTCTTGGATGATATTTAGGACCAGGCATGAAGTCCATCCAGAGCAGGTACATTCCCAGGGGAGGATTCCTCCCTTCCCAACTGTGCTTGGTCACCTTTACCCCGAGGACAAGGCTGGTTTCAGCATTATGCACCAGTTGCATCCCTTCTGTGCTCAAGACAGGGCTTCTCCTCACATTGCCTTTCACTCAGTCACAACTATATGAAAACTAGCACTGAATTGGAATTAAATTTGTCCCATTCACCCTATAAAAAGGCAGCATGCTGTGGAGAGTAGGGTAGGTGAGCAGGGGTAGAGCTACTGGATATCCAGGAATGCTTGTGCCTCTCAGGAAGGTTCACTTTCAAGCATCAATCCTGGGAACAGTAAGTGTGACACTTTGTTTTAAACTTTCCCAGCAGCCTAAATTGTCCCATTATGGCAAGACTGGAAGTAACCTCTAAAGTGTCTTTGTTTCTGCACATTTTTAAAACTGATTTTTCTCAGGGGTGACTGAGTGAGCCGAGGCAAAGGGAGTGAGGGTGGCTGCAGGGTGATGGGCTGGAGCAGCTCCCCAGTCTGCAGCTGGGCCATGGGCTCCTCTCCTCGCCTGCTTCTGCAGACCCAGGGGTTTTGTACAGTTTGTCACGTGTCAGTGCCCTTTGCTACTGTCTCTCTTTGTTTATTAAATGTGTTTGAATAACAGTTGGGATGCTGTGATTCTTTTTTTTTTTTTTTTTTTCCAATAAAGATTCTGAAATGGGTTTGGAAAGTTTGAATAGTCTGCAGCCTGCTTCTTTCTCTGGAACCATTTGGCTACACAAATATTGTGTTATGGAGAAACATGCAAATTGGGTACCTGCTTCTGGCTCCATTTATAATAAAGATTTGCCAAGAGGAGAATGTAATTAGAATATAATTAGATTTATGAGTCCTCCTGGTTTACATTCAGAGAAAAAAAAAAAACAGAAGCACTTTTCTGATTTTCTATTATACAAAAGGATCTAAACTTCTACACTTCACCGTTTCCACTGACAACCACAAGGAAGCAGAACATTTACACAAACGTTAAATGGGAGTAGCCAAGCACTGTCATTTGCTAAACCCCTGCTTGGCTGGACCAGCCCACATGGAGAAAAGTCTGACTGTTTCAGACAACTTTGCCCCTTCCTCTACCACAAAAGACTCCCACTGAACATCTGCAGGAGGCTGCAAACAGCTCTGCACTTCCCACACCAGACAAAGGTACATGGTTCTTGCCATCAGCAAGACAAGTGGAATAACACGAGAAAAATAAATAAATAGGATTCCTTAAAAGCAGCTGAGCTCTCAAGGGACTGTGCTGGGCAGGCAGCTTGAGCCCAGAAACTGGGATGTTTTCAATAGTTGCTCTGTTATCTCCAACCCAAATGCTGCCATCCTTCCCAGTGTTGATGCCTTTAGTGAGACCAGGACATTAGCTGAGATTTGGGTTCTTCACAGAGCATTGCAACTCAGAAATGCTTGAAACAGAGCAACAGATGGGCAAGCAGTGGGAAGGCAAAGGGGCAAACCAGATATTCCAGCTTTGGAGAGTTGGATAACATCAACAATTCAATCCCAATACAGGGAAAAGAAGGAGGAGCAAAGATAAAGGAAGAATGGGGAAATTTGGATTAATTTAGTCCTACTTTTGAGTTCAAGTGGCTGCCGACCACAGTAGCAGCTCTTAAGGCTGCCCAGCAAGCACACTGCCTGCCTCTGCCTCAGCCACACCACAACCAAAGCCTCAAAGCAAATGAGCAGGGAGGGGACTGGCACCTTCTCAAAGCAGGGTTCAACACCAACATGGTGGAAGATGAGACTGTCCCCCTATGAATCCACACAGCAGGAGCTCACAGGCGGGGGTTGAAGAAACCATGTCTGAGCCAAGTCACAACATAGCACGTGCCATTTAGGATGGTATTTTTCAAACCTCCTTGACCCAGCTTCAAATCTCTGTGCCACACCTGACTGCAGGTCTGGACTAACAGGGAACTTGCCCAAAGCAAAGCCATGCTCTAGTGCTGGCAGCATCTTGGGAAGAGATGGAAACCACAGGGCTGGCACGTGCATATTCAATCACATTCACAAGGTAGGACTTGTCAGCAGAAATTGAAATTACAGCCAGCATTTCAGGCCTGCAAAAGCCATAACCTCCCTGCTCTCCCACTTTAGGGCTGTACTATAAGGCCACAGGCTGGAAAAGCCTTTCTGCAGGACCTTTAACCAGCTCCACGTCTGCCAGGCAGGTGGTTCCTCTAGATCACCCTGCAGAAGACACAAGAGTCATTCTGTGGTTGCTGCAGAAACCACAAGCTGGAGCAGCCAGACACTTGCACCATCCCTCTCTTTCCCATCCAAGGCTGTGCAACCTACTTAACTCCTTTGAAAAATAATTTCTTGTTGCTGCAGAAAACACAGGCGATGAGAGAGGTGTGGGACAGACAGCAGCACTGTGTGCATTACCCAACCCAGAATAAAAATGAACCCTGTGCACCATCTTGTAATAAGAAGGTCCTGCTCTTGCCAGGAACGAGGCCAGAGCTCAGCTCTCCCTGCTGCCAAACCCCAGGCTTCTCTAAATCTGCTGCAGCAGGAGCAGCAAGTGGGAAAGAGGGGGACAGTTTGCAGCAGAACTAGCCTCAGCAGAGGGTTAAAGCCCTGGCTCTTGGCTGGTTTTGCCAGAGCAACCCAGGCTGCCTTCAAACCCCACAGCCCAGAGATACAAGATGCCCAGTGGAGACACATCCCAGGGACAAGCAGCCTCTGTGCCACCACCAAGGCAGGAGGAGGATGGCAGCACAAAAAACCCACTCAAGTAGCTGAGTACCTGCCAGTGGCCACATTTAGTCCCTCCCACCCCCCAAAAGCAACCGGGGGAAATAAAATGCCCAGGTGGCTTTGCCAGGTTCTTTGGAGGAAGACAGATAGCAAAACATCACTGAAAATTTCCAGTAGCCACTGTGGATAGTAAGTAGAACACACAACTGAACTGCAGCAAAAGGACATTAAAAAACCTTTATCAGCCCTTTCTGCATTGGAAGGGACATAAAAGGAACAGTCCCACACTCCTGCTCCAGAAGGGAAGGCTCAGGATCCCCCCAGGGCTGAGCCCACCGTGGCCAGCACTCCATATCCAGGGGCCACCTGGCTCCCTGGGGCTGGGGCTCACCTCACCACAGCACTCCCATTAGTCAACCAGCAGGCAGCTCTGTCACCCCCCCAGCTTTGCCTGGAGCACAATTCATCTGCTTGTCTGGCTGCCCGCTCACCTCAGTGAACCAAGAGGAAACCCAAGCTGGCATTAAAGATAGGAAAGGGGTTTAGCAGCATCGAGGCACCTCTCAGCCCATGACCACTTGGCCTGGGGCTCCAGAAAAAAGCAGCAGAAGCTGCTGCTGGATTTCCCCTCTCTGCACACACCTGGGAGGGTGAAACCCAGCGGTACAGGGGTCTGGCCACAGCCACGGGTGCACCTTGCCCAACACACGGGCTCTTCTGCTCTGCCTCAGGCTCTCATGTAAAGACAAAGGTCAGTTTGTCACTTACCCTCCCACCTTCACCCGGAACAAGGTAATCAAGCCAGATCTATTTGCATACGGAAAGCCTGCAGATTATGTTCAACACAGTTCACTAACTTGTTTGGGAAACAAGGACCTTAGTTACGTCCTTCCACCTAGATCTGGTTTTGAGGCCATCACTGAAGGTTTAACCCAACTTTCACATGGGCAAATAACCTCCATGTACCCTCTCCCTTCCAGGGCTGGAGAAACACCTTGGTTTCTCCAAACCCCAGTAAAGGAGCTGCAATCACCCTGCAATCTGCCTTCAGATGGTGGTGTAACAGATGAGCAAAGGTAACAATATTTGACCTTCTGCAATATTTCCCATTAGAGGGCTCCATCCCTCCTACAGATCCCCCAGCCTTCAGTAGATGGGAGTCTGATGCAAGTCCTCATTTTCATGGGTCTCAAACAGATACTCAGTTTGCTGAGAGCTCAGAATCACCAAGAAAATAATTGTGAAGCACATTCCACCTGTGATTTAGCTCAGGACAGTCTGGGCAGCAGGACTGCCATCATGGTCAGGAAAACATGCTCCAATGATCTTGATGAATTCAAATGACAGTGGCTAAAAATGAGGAAAACTGTTTGAGCAACGAAGCAGAGTCAGGCCCATAACCCAGGCACTGAGTTCAAGACATCTCAGGAAAGCAGGCAGGTTAGTTGCTAAAGGGTTAAGAAATCCCTAATGCACACTCATCCTCACCCCATTATTTCAGGGGGTTATAATCTAAAATGTGAATGTGGAGAAATATGTAGAAAGTAAGGGGTCATATTTGCCAAAGCAAAAAGGTTTTGACTGTGAAACAAAGGCTCAAGGCCACACACCTTAGGTCACCCTAGGCTCACAGTGACCTGCCATTCCCAGTGGGATGAAGAGCTCCTCTCTCCTTCCCCAGGAATCACAAGGCTGAACAGTGTTATCCCCCCAGGTGTGGGCAGGAAGACCCTAAGTGTCAGCACTGTGCTGTTGGATCTTCCTTTCTGCCTTGTTGTGACTTCTAGGCACCACCTGCACCTTCCTTGGAGCCACTGTCCTTGGACAAGAGACCAGAGTAGGACCTGCCTGGGATGATGGAACATCTATCAAAAGAAGAACAGCCAAGGCTGCTTCTCTTGGCTACCCGGAGCCCAAAACCCACCTGCCTTCCTAAAGGCCACACTTCACAAGTTCTGGTTGCACATCTTCAACCCTCCACAACCTCTGCCACCTGCTCCAAGCACCCAGCAGCCAGCCACAGGAAACACTTCTCTTTATCCTTCCCCCACCAAGTCTCTTACTCCTCATTAATAAAAGCCAAGATAAATGACAACTAAGAGCTTGATAGGTGAGACCTGCTAAAGGGATCAGCTCTTACCCACAGTTGCATCACTGCCTATTGCCACTTCTCTGTGTCTCATCCTCATATACTGAGGAGTTTTCATGCAGCTAATAACTCAATTTCTTCAAAAGCCCCACTTTTCAGGGAACACATCACCCTCCTCACACTCAAAAATGCCTAAATGCTGGAAGAACAGCACCAGCAGCTTCCAAAACCCTCAATGAAATCAGCCAGGTTCCTAGCAAAGACCTCCCTCCCTTAGGGTAGCCCTGTGCCAGCATCAGTCCCTCTCTCTGCCCCACTCCCCCAGCAGCACAGAACCATGCAGCAGGTCAGGGTGTCACACAGCACAAGCCAGAGCCACTTCTAAAGCATCCTCCAGGGGGAATTTACACCAAAACACCTTTCTCAACCTCATCTCCAGAGCCATGGCCGTTGTCTTGGGGAGAGCTGCCCTTCTTGGCACCAACCTCCCTGCCTACTGCACAAAGCACAGGCTCTGGGAAAGCTACAGACAGCAGCTAGGGACACACACTCGACACAGCAGCAATCAGGAGGGCAAGGGCCAGCTCCTGCACAAACCATTTACAATCACCCACCAGCCAGAGATTTGCCCCAGGGTAAAGAGCAGGGACAAGCTACATCTTGCTGGATTCCTGTGAACTGATGGGAGCTGTCAGTACATGCTCTGGTGCCAGCTGCCTCCTCAACTCCCACCTCCATACCAAGCAGTATTATCCCCAGTACCAGCTAATGGTCTTTAAACCTGGTCTCAGAAATGGGATTTCCTCACCTGGGGATCCCCTCCGTTTCGAAGTGGCAGATCCAACATCAACCCAAAAGAGGAGCAAACAGCAGAGAGACAGATCAAAGAATGAAGTAGGCAAGGAGCTGGAGTTAAATGCAGCTGGAGATCAAATGGAGTGGAGCCCCCAGATGTGGCTGGTCAGGCTAATTAAGTGCAGACAGGACCCTGATGCCCTTTGCAGGGGAAGGACATGGAAGTGATGTGATGGGAACTGAGTGGGAAACTCATGTTAAACCAGCACTTCCCCCATCCTTGGCACAGTCCCATTTTCTTAGCACCAGCAGAGCTAGTCTGTAGAGGTTTTGCCAGGCTTGTTCAGATCCTGCCCAGTCTCAGGCCAGGAGTCTGCTTTCAGGCACTCTGAGAGCTCAGTTTCTGATGGGTCTGTTTGGGGTGGAAGGATGGATCAGAGCATCAAACCAGGAGTTTAATTGGGGACTGAATTCCTCTACAATCCCACAGCTGAAATGTCACTTTCTCTTGCTTTTAAATGAACAAACATCAAAACCCAGACAAGCCCCTCCTCCCACCCCACTTCCTCTGCAAGATTCAATCTGTCAGATGATTTGCTAATCTGGAGCTCTGGAACCAATTCAACGAGACTTTCCCTAATTGCAAACTCTGAGGCATTTGCACTTTGGTTTCCAGGTACATGGTCTGCCCCAAAACTGGTGCTGAGGTACCTGAGCTCAGGTTTACAGAGCTATAACACACCAATAAGGACCTGCACAGAGCTAGGGACTTGGAGCCACCTCCACCGTGCCACAGTATGTCCCTTAAGAGCTTTGAGCAGCTACTGACAAGTGACATCCCACAGACCCAATTCTGGAGCATCAGGCCAGGCTGCCCCACTAGGGCCAATGCTTTAATCAGAGCTAGGTCTGGATTCTCTGCTGTCATCCTACTGGGTGACCTTAGAAAAGCCAGCTGGGATAGGATACAACCTGCCTTGGAGAGGATGGCAAAGCAAGCCATTAGGAAAGGATCATGATAAAAAGGTACTTAAAAAGTAACTTATAAAGGTATTTACCTAGAGAAGTGCTTGGCTTTCCTACTCCCAACAGACACTGAGTGACCCCAAAAAACAGTTACCATCCCACTCAATTTACAGTAAACATCTTGCTTCTGTGCATGCAGCTTATTTTACACATTCATAAAACACATGTCCAGCACACACCTGGTCTGAGCTGGGGCAGCAGGAGGATGTAGAGACCTAATGTTCCATGAACGAGAACCTTTCCTCCACATTTCCACCCCCACTCCCAAGCCGCAGGCACCATTCCTTCTCCAAGCTGCACTCCAAGCCCCATCGCTGGGGGCAGTGGTTCTGCCTCCCCCCTAGCCACAACCCTGACCACCCCCTGGACCCTGCTGCTGGGTCACACTCCTGAGTTGCTGTAGATGAGAAGTGGGCTGCTCCTCTCCCCACGGAGGGACCCAGCAGCTTCAAGCTCTTGCTGAGGACAATACACAGATGTCATCATCATTTGCAACCTCTTCCTAGGAGGTGAGCTACAGAAATGCCCCGGGCCCTTGTGTTTCTCAGCATAAAGGGCTGCCTGACCTTGCAGGGAGCAGCCAGCAACCCTCATCCCAGCAAATGCTTGTCTCCTATCACAGCTGAGGGAAACTGAGGCACTGTGTGAGCACTCTGGTCTGCTCCATCACAGGTAGGAAAATGCGAGAAGGTTTGAATGCTGGTGTTTTAGATGTCAATAGAAGAAGAAATAATGTTCAGACAGGAATGAAGGAGAATTAGTTCATCAGGGCAGAGAGCGGCCAGAAAGAAAGACTGACACCAGCACTGTGCTCCCCCTTGTCCCAGGCAGGGCACCTGTCCACACCCAGGCATTGCATGGGCTGGCAGAGGGAAGCACCTTTGCACCAGTTCATCTGGTCCCAACAAAAGCACACTGACTGCAGCAGGCACCCAGGCAGGTCTAGTGTTGTGAACCTCAGTCACTCCCAACACTGTCAGCACAGGATGGAAATCTGCCTGTGTTTCATAGATGTCCCCGGTCCCTCATGTTGACTGATCAGCACCATGAGCAAGTTGCTTGAGAACATCAAGCCCACAGGAGCACACAAAAATGCCCTGGTCCTCCTTGTCTGCACGTCCATCCCTCCTAGTTACCCTGGGAAGGGTTAAACCAACCTGCTGCTGCTCAGTGTGGCTAAGCCAGCGCTGGAACAGGTTTGTTCCTTTACCTTGATGCAGGGAAGCAGCAGAAGAGGCCATGCTGTGCTTGGCAGAGCATCTCCAGGGTCCTTCCAGTGACTGTGCAGGTCAGGTCTGCCCAGGGGAAAAGGTGTCCTTCAGCCAGGGGCAGAAGATAGATGAAAGCCACAGGGTCTGCAGCCCCGTTGAGGAGTCCTCCCCAGCGAGCAGGTGCACAGGGAGATGTGAGAGGAGCCAGAAATCTGCTGGGCTTGCTCAGGAGCTGGACAGGGCAGCTGGGAACAGAGAGGAGCTGAGCTGTGCTTCTGTCTTTTTTTGCAGGTTTGCTGTTGCCCGGGAGAGGTTTTAGGCCGTCATCCAGCTAATTCACACCAGAGAGACAAGCACTTGAATTAGTTCCATTATCTGTGCCCAGCTAAAGTGGACAAAGGATTAAAGTGAGCTGAGCACCACCACCGTGATTTGCATCTCAGAGCCCCTTCCCACGGGCCCCCTCCACTCCCAGCCTTTTTTTTTTTTTTTTTCCTATTGGCCGTGAGCCATGCAGCATAAGAGCCCTGTTTACAGAAGTGATGCCTAAGTTAATATTGCAAAAGACTTCATCAAAGCTTTTAGTGGCTACCGAAGCAGAAGCATCCAACCCCGGGCCACGAGCCGACCGGGCTGCGCACACCGGGGACGAGCCTCCCCCGCCGCGGGCTCGCTGCCCTCCCTTTCACCGGTTCTGTATCAGCCTGAGGTATGGAACCAGCTTTCTGCCACCGTGGTGTATTTAAAATAAGGAACGAAAACAGACTATGAGGCATTTTTAAAGCTGTGCCCAAAACCCAGAATGTGGATATTGTTTTAGGGGGAAAAAAAATCTCCATTTGAGAGTTAACTAAGTCACTGTGCAGTGACCTTATGGGCACTTTTTTTTCTGAGCTCATCCAGCTGCCAGAGATTTTTTTTTATCTAATGCTTGTTTATTCACCTGGAGAGGATGGGGACTGATATTGCCACATGTTTCATGCTGCTGGTCTTAAACATGGGATCCCTCAGAAGAAGCTCTCAAAAAAAATGGCAAAAGCCCATCTGCAATCACTTGGATCCTAATTAATTAATTAATTAATGGCTTTTAAAATTTTTTTTTCACCACTAGCCCTTCGTTGGTAGGTGCAGTTTTCTTGAGAGGTTCACCCTGAGCTCTGCTGTGACACACAAGCTTTGTAAGTTTTTATTTTTTTTGGCATTTGCAGCATTTTTCCTTCTCAGCACGAGGACTGAATGACCTTAGCAACTGCCAGCAAGGGGACTCCATATGATGAAAGCAGGTGAAAGGGAAAATAAGGGCGGGACCTAGGTAAGGCCAATTCATAACTCAGAGGAGGTGTGGTCCTGATCCTACCTTGCTGTGGTCAGAGTCTTGTGAAATATAAAAGGGGAAGGCAGTTTTCTCAAGCAATCTGTTGCCAGGATCCTGTAGCAAGAAAGAAGGGAGGTGCTAGAAGAAATGCAGAGCAAGAAGTCCACAAAGTGTCAGCTGCAGAAGGTGCCTCTGAGCCTCAGGAATACCATCAGCTCTTCTCTGTAGGCCTGTTGGCTAGGCTGAGGGTTGCATGGTAGCTGCATTCCTTTCACCAGCAGCCTGCCGTAGGAGCACGAAGAGGCCATCATGTCCCAAGAAGTAGCAGCAGCACGTGAAGCTGCCGAGCCCCAGGACCAGGGATGGGCTTGGATGGTCCTGCTTGCCACAGTGCTGCTGCAGGCTCTGACCTTGGGCTTCCCCCCCTGCATCGGTGTCTTCTTCACAGACCTGCAGCGCGAGTTCCAGGCCAGCAACAGCGAGACGTCCTGGTTCCCATCCATCATGGTGGCCGTGCTGTATGGAGGTGGTAAGTGATGTCTGCAGGGAATAGTCTCCACTCCCTCCTGCCGTGGTGCTGCTGCTGCTGAGGGGCTGTAACAAGGGCACTCCTAATATTTCAATAAGGATGGTAGGACTGGTTGGCCTGAAAAGCCTGGCTGGTTAGCAGCACACAGCATTTATCAGCCATTTTTATCCATGCCTGTACAACCCAAAGCTAAGTGTCCACAGACACCAAGCTCCCCTTTGCCTCTCTAGGAGACAACCAAGACCTTTGGTCAAAGGAGATTAATTCCTTTCTCAGCCCATATTCTCCAGCCCAGCAAGAACTGAATAAGCTGGCAGGTAGCATTAGAGCTTGGGCACTTTCTTGAGTCATATTCTGCCCACAGGAACACATCTCCTTCCATGTGTCACATGACAGCTGCGTCCTTCATGGCTGAGAAGATGCCAAAACTCAAGCTCCTCTGAGCTGCTCTCTGAGGCAGAGTGTTAAAAGCAGCTCCTTGGGCGGTGGCATAGGATGCACACCCAAACAGGCATCAGGGTGGACATGAGCAGAGCTGGATTAATGCAGAATGTGGGTCAGGCAGCGCCCTCCAGATCAAAAGGGATGAAGGAGGGTTGTGCTTTGTGGCTAATGGAGTGAATTACTGGTTTTTCTCCCAAAGAAGACATGATAGTTGCACAGGAAATGGTCCTCAGATCCCCTACCTTGATGGATATTTCTGCATAGGAGTAAAAAGCAAAGCCCCAGCAGCTCAAGGACTTCCCAAGTGAGCAGCTCATGTTGCTGCTCATCCCTCCACGTACAACTCCCATGCTTATTTGATAAGCACACTACCCAGACCCCACCTAGGCAAAAGAAGCAAAATATCCAGTGACATGTATGTATCTGAGCTGCTCCCTACATTCATATCTGGCCCCTCCAGTACTGGTGAAAGGTGACACTACAATATGAAGGGGAAAAAAAAAAAAAAAAAAACAAAAACCTAGCAGAGCCCTGAGTCATGCTGATGTGAAGGCAGTGGCATGTTCAGTCTCTCCTGTGCAGGACTTGACCATCAGCCGCTTGACAAGGGAGACAGTTTGCACCTCAGCAGAAGCAGTTCGGTCCAGAATTGCAAGGTGTAGATGGAAAGAAACCTCAGGAGAAGCAACTACATAAGGAATTATCACTGAAGGTCAGAAGAAATAGAGCAGTGTCCTTGGGGCTTTAAATCTAGAAGCTGCTGGGCATTCATTGTGCTACTTTCCATCCTCTGTGGTCCTGCTGTGGTTAGTGGGAAGGAGCCAAGTTGGACCTGCTGGCTCTGGGAAATGGTCTCAGAAGCAGCTCACTCCCAACATGTCCGGGAATGTCCGGGAAGGACTAGCCTGGTGGAGTCCACAAGAAAACATCTATTATATTATCTTCTTTCATGAAGTAATTGTTTTTTGTAGGAGGCTGTAACCACAAAAAAAGTAATATAAAGACAGCCAAAGAATAGATCCAAAAGTTATAAATTAGACAAAGAAAGAATAGCCTCATGTTAATTATATTCACCAACAGCCTTTGTTAGGGCGTAGCCAGTGAATTAACAGAGTTGTTGCTTTGCTTGCCAGTTATATCTCCCGTGGCAGGCTGTTAGAGCAGGGAGTACTTGTTCTTGTCCCTCAACAGCATAAGGCAGGAGTAAAAATCATAAACCAGGAGGGAAAAACAAAACAAAAAAACAAAAAAAAGGCAGATTGAAAAGACTACCTCTCAGGCCTAGCATGTATAGCTTTTGCTGCAGCCTCTGACACAGGTTCTGCAGTTACATCCACCCTCCTGGCACCAAAATCTTTTCCAAAGTTGCATTCTGTCATGTCACCAGCATCTTTTAAAGGTGCGTTTCTCCTTTCTTCTCCTTTCTTCTTTTTATATCAGAGGAACTGAAGGTGGGAAAAAAAGATAAATGTTTGTTGCAAAACCTGGTACCCAGGAAGGGGAATGGGGAGAGCAGCCAATTCTCAGAGCGGTCAGTGCAATGAGAAGGCCCCGTGCAGGAGAGCCAACCTCAGCACCACAGAGCCAGGGAAGGAAACAGGGAAGGGCACAGTGCAAACAATATCTCATTACCCATGCTGTGCTCCTGGGCGATTAGAGAGTACTTTGTTCTAAGAATCATTTGAGAGACCTCAGGATCCCACGGCTGCCTCCAAAAGGGGAGTTCAGGCCCTTACAGGTTCCTGCTCCTAGATATTCATCCAGGAATAAGAGTTCCAGCTCTTTGGACCTGCCCTCATACGAACACAGCACTTTTTTTGATATTGCTTTTGCAAAGGAAAGCATGAAAGCCACGGCCTAATGAGGAAGTAACATTTGAAACCTAGAAAGCAAATTTTCAGGAACAAACAATGAAAACCCCTTGTGATTTTAGAGCCAATCTCACTATTTTGGAGCCTTCAAGTTATGACTTCTGGCTTCTTGGGTTGGTTAAACAACAGTACCATCCTTAACGTCTTCAGCGGGAGGAAAAGCCGTCCAGCCACCAGTTTGCTGAAGAGTTTTTCAAAAGTCAGCTGACATGCAAGGTGAAAATCTCTCAAGCAGATCAAAATTCAGACAGCTGCTCTCCTAATTTTAGTAACGTTCCACTGGTCACTTGACTATACAGATTTTCTTTCAAACCAGATGTTGGTTTATGTGCAAATATGCCACAGGTTATTTTTCCTGTACTGATTTGATCGTAATTTTGAAGCTTACAGTCATTTTGCATTTGCTTATTATAACCTTCAGCAACCAGAAGAGAGGGAAAAAAAACCCCAAAACCTCCAATAAGGCCTGGAAAACCTTGAGGATCCTCAAAGGAACAGGAAAAGAAACTCTACCTTCAGATGCTCTTCTGCCAGAGCATGCAGAGAGAAGCACCTTTCCCATGGATGGTCTGGAGAAATTAATTAATCTTTTCCTACCCTAAAATGAGGCTTGTGTCCTCTTAGAAGCAGACACTGTTGAAGTTGCCCACCCCTGCCCAGGTACACCAGGGTAGGAAAAGAGCTGTGCTGACAATAACACCCTGCCTGGGAATAACATCTGCCTGGGAAAGACATCGTGCTGCTGGGAAAGACAGCTGCAAGACTCCACAAGCTGCAGCTTGGATGCTACTGCCTGAAGCTGAGATTGACTCCCATGTAGGCATGAATATACCTCTCCAGCCCTTTCCAAATAATCCTCCTCAGTGACGTCTATTTTTTTCCCATTCTTGATCCAGGGCAGAGTCAGTCTGCCTGCTCTTGCAAGGAGTTTCACCTAGGCAGCAGCACCAAGGGCAATTTAGGAGATTCAGTTGAAGAGTATTTGAAAAGAAACCAGTGAAATCAGAGTGAAAATACTCAAACAGAAATACCATCTCTGACTCATCCTCTGCTTCTTCAAATCATTCCCACAATTTATATCATGGGAGAACAGAATTACACTTGAAGGTCCTTCCATTCCATTTCCAAGAGTTTTAAGTCAAATACATCACAGGGAAGCTTAGAAATCCTACCTAGTGACCAAAAGCCAAGCAGGTAGGTCACAGGAGCCTTCCCCTCAGCTAACAAGCTGACCATGCACTGGGGAGGATCAGGGGCTATATTTTCTCTTCCTGGCTCCCCATCCCATTGTGCTGCTGGAAAGATCCTCAGGGTCTCTGGACTAATTTGCTAATTGCAGCAACCCAGCAGATACAAAACAGCTCCTTCCTCTCCAACTGCTTCTATTTTGCTTCCTTGTTTCCAGGGCCTCTCTGTAGCATCCTGGTGAAGAGATTTGGCTGCAGGTTTGCTGTGATGCTGGGAGGCCTGCTCAGCAGCATGGGCATGGTGTCCAGCTCCTTCTGCAAGTCCATCAGCCAGCTCTACCTAACAGCTGGACTCATCACTGGTAAGTACCAACAAACAGCAGGAAAGCCCAGCTTTCCTGGGTTCCAGTCAACTGGGCTTGACTGGAGAGATAGGAAATGGCAAGAGACCTGGCTAAGTGCTCATATTTTTCCATTCATCTGTGAAATGGGATAAATCAGAAGCCCCAGAGCACAGCAGGAACTGTAGAGCAGCTAGACCTGCCCTTCTCACCCCTTTAGCACACACCTCATCCAGACAAGTTCATTGGAAAGCATATCTCTATGGAAAAGGTTGCAAGTCTCCAGGGGGCAAAGATGTCTGGCTTTTTTTAATAGCTTCTCAGTCTTTTGTCTTTGAAGAAGAGAGGATTGGTTTTTTTTCAATACTGGAGTATAATGTATTGGGACAACATCCTTTCAAGATCTCCTGAGCTTGTATTTCCCCACTCCCAACCTGGGGAAATCTGGAGACATCTTTTTATAACAAAAGATTATGTTGGTATTGAGCAGAAGTAAAAGATAGGAAATTCTCCTTTCAAAATATTTTTCCTACACGACTGATGTTTAACTTGGGTTTTGCAAGCTAAGCTGTGCTCACTAGAGAGCAAAACAAATAACTCCCTGAGCCCTAGTGAAAGCAGCAGGGAGGAAGCACTGCTTGTTGCATGCAGCATAACCCCAAGTTCTTAAAAAACAATTCCATACAGTCTGAGGAATGGCAGCATGCCCCAGACAAACACCAGCTCAGAGAAGTATATTCTGTATACCCAAGAGTACAAGTAGTTTAATTTATGCACAGCATCCCTTTTCATCCCTTGTGTAGGGTTTTAGAGTATTATTAATCACTGGGTGTTGTGCAGCCTGGCAAGTGAGGAAATGCTTTGGTAGAAAAGTGAAGTCATCTGTGGGTCCACCCTGAATTTGTGCTCTTTTACCCTTTAAGTCAAAGCAGAGGGCTCAAGTGCTGTCATTTTCTCTTTCATTCCTACCTTTAGGTCTGGGATTGTGCTTCTGCTTCCAGGCAGGAGTGACTGTGCTGGGCTACTACTTTGTACGGTGGAGAACTCTGGCCAATGCCATAGCATCCACTGGGGTCTCTCTTGGCTTCACCCTGTGGCCACTGCTTTCTCAATACCTGCTGGATGAGATGGGCTGGAGAAACACTTTTCTTATCTTTGGAGGAATACTATTGAACTGTTGTGTTTGTGGAGCCATCATGAGACCAGTTCATCTTGCATCAGAATCACTGCTAGAATCCCCCAAGCCTGGAGAGGAGTCAGGGGGAAGAGCAGAAGAGGCACAGCTGTCCAACGGAGCATCTTCTCCCCACCCTGAGCTCCAGCAGCACACCAAAAGGATGACCTGTTTCCAGCTGCTGCAGAAGTACCTGGCCTTTGACATCTTCTGTCAAAACAAAGGTTACCAGATTTACACTATTGGAGTGACCTGGATGATGATGGGCTTTGCATTACCCCATGTCTACCTGGTGCCTTATGCCATCCAGAACGGGGTGGAGGAACGCAGGGCAGCCCTCCTGATCTCCATTATTGGGATTATCAACATCTTCATACGCCCAGTGACAGGGCTGCTGTCGGGACACAGGGTTTTCACAGGGAGACGCATCTACCTGTTCAGCCTGGCCACGCTCCTCTGCGGGCTCAGCAACTTCATCTGTGTCATTTCAGCCAAGTTTGGTGTGCTCATCACCTACTGTGTCATCCTCAGCATAGCCATGAGCGGCATCGGGGCGCTCACCTTCCAGGTGCTGATGGATGTGGTGGAGATGGACAGGTTCTCAAGTGCTCTGGGGCTCTTCACCATCCTGGAGAGTATCACTCTCCTCATTGGACCCCCTCTCACAGGTAAGAGAAGCCATTAAAGCAGCATGGGGAAAAAGCAGTTGTTTGTAGACACTGGTGAGAAGTGTTTGGGAATATAAAGAAGAGCAATTAGGGAGCTTCCAAACGCGTGCAGGCAGGTGAGTTAACCAAAGGGAGCAATACAAAAGGGAGAGTCAGAAAGGCACAATCAACCCCAGCTGAAGGAGGGTCATTTCTGCAGCTGCCCAAGTGTCACTGCAGCAGCAGCAGGCAGTGAAACAGTTACCCACTTAGTGGGCAGCTTGGATGGGTATGGGAGTGACGAGAGCTTTCTTCCAGCAGTGGCAAGACACAGAGGAATTACTGTGGTGGGACCTAGCTTTGAGCTCTTTCCCTGCTTTGCCAGTTCTCATTGTTTCATCTATATAATCTCAAGGAATTGTGAACATCCCATTAAACAAATTAACTGTGATTAGAATTATGACCAGTCCCTACATTATTCAAGAGCCTTATAGTAAAAGCTGCTGTTCACTCCTTTTTTTTTCAAGTTCTAGCATGTACTGATTTTTCTCTGGAGACAAGAAAGGAACTAGTTATGATCCCCAATCCAATTAATTATTCACAGATTTCACATTTCACTCCAAATGCTGCTAAGTGTGCTATCCGAGACACACCTGCTCCTGCAGTACAGCAGCAAACTCTAAAGACTCACAAACAAGAAATGTGAAGCTGAGCATGAATCTTCAGCTCAGGCTTTAGGGCTCTTCTGCATGTGCTATTCCTCTGTAAAATAACATCTGTTCTAAGAATGGGATGGTAACACACACCATGTTTCAGGGTATTCCCTGGCATTAGTGTGTCAGTCACTTATATCAAAGGGCAAAAAAGATCTTTTCTTGGCTGTCTCTGACATTAGTGTCAGATGGACAGAACAAGGTACAGTAAAAGCAGCACCATTTCTATTTGTAGTTCTAAAATCTTACTTCTAAAGAATAGCACACTATGAAGAGAAACATCACCCATCTTTACTGAAGAATACAGATAAACATTATTCTGATTTCTCTATGTATGGAAAATTACTTTATGCAGAAGAAAAAACATCACCTGGGTGGTGACTACAAAAAAAATAACCCCTAGAATCTAAAGAGAACTTAACTCATCTGTGAATTCTTATCTCTTATATATGTCAGTTTGCTGAATGATTTACATTTAACAGTTATGTAAATGTCACCCAGTTGCCTTTAGTATTCATCTTCTCTTTGACTAAGCTGTGGCTTCTATTTCAGGTCTCCTGGTAGACATAACTAGTGATTTCCACTATGTCTTCTACAACTCCAGTTTCTTCCTGATATCAGCTGCATTATTCATGGGGCTCAGCTTCTGTGCTCTGGAAAAAAAGAACAAATTGAAAGAGGCTTCAAAAGTAGCTTTGGATAATCCTTCCAGGTATCAGTACAGTGAAATGCCAACAGAACCACAGTCTGAAAGTCAATCCCCTCCAGCAGTCATGTACATCACAAGCATATGAAGAGAAAGAAGGGGGGGGAAGAAAAAAAAAAAAAAAAAAAGGGGAACATAAAACAATTATGTGGCCTGTACAAAGCTACACAAAGCCCAACACTGGTGACAGACAAGGCAACAAGCATCTGCTTTCCACAACTGTCATCATCCTTCTGCCCTGCACTTGTGCTCTGCAGGGCTGTGCCACACCCCACGTGAGCAATCAGACCACAGGCTGAGCCCTGACCCCAGCACCAGCCAAGGAGGTGAAGGACAAAGATAACTGGGCTTTCCTAAAGCAAAAGGCTGGGAGCCGTGTTCACCAGTGACACACAACCCAGGTCAGTTCAATTGGTTTAAGTTGGTGCCTTTAAGAAGTCACTGGAATTCCACATGCACTGGGCAATAGGTGTTACCAGTCACACACAGGGGTAGAGTTCTCAAAGAAGTATCACTGACTCATCTGGAAGTGCAATTTTGGTGCAGATTCCATGAAGTTTCCTGGTTGCTTCCCACCTTGTGGGTAGCAAGACAAACACCTGCCACATGAGATGTGTTCTTATTTTCCACATCTCTAAATGTTCTATAGGTGTTGCTGGATGGGTTGCAGAACTCAGACAAGTCTTTAGGAAGATCAAATACTTTCTCCTACGAGGTACATGCAGGAGTTCTTCATGCCAAGGATATCTTCCAAGCCTCAAAGGCTCAACTACAGACCATCAAAAAGAAAAAACCCAACCCTTAGAGAGCCTGTTTTGTATAACTAATGATATCTCACATGCTTCTTGGTATATTGAAAAACAGGATTAATGGCTTGTGAAAATATACTTCTTCACAGCATTAACTGGGGCCCATTTCTGGGGGGTGGGGGGGAAGCAAAATTGTTACTAGACCTAAGAATAAGTGTGTGCATCTTACATAGGGCCAAACTCAATGCCACTGTAGTTCCCTTATTTGGCTCTTTAGTCTTATCAGACTTAATTACACCAGCGTTCTCTTTCTAGAGAAGTTCACCCAAGCATAATTTACATTTTTAATAAGCACAGGCAAAAGTTACAAAGAAATCTGTGGGGGGAAAAAGGAGACAGAAAAGTCAGTGTTACTGACTTTCATATCCATGTGGCCTTGACTGTAAGTGGCTGTTCTTGCTGCACTCCTGGGAGCTGCCCTTGTAAGTACTGAGCTGATTTAGCCTCTGGCTTCCCTCAGCATCAGCTCTAGCTGCAAACTGTTTATATGCTGTATCACTCCTGATCTGAGAGAAGCAGGTGATAGCTCACAAAGCACCACAGATGAAGATTACTCACTGCACTAGAACCATTAGAAAGATGGAAGCATAAAATGGGAGTGCAATGGAAGAAGCAACAGCTTTCAACTCAGCAGCAGAAATTAGCAACAAAACCAGACAAAACCAACCAACCCACCCCACACTGGATGAAACCACTGGAAAATTGACTCTAAGGTCTTCAGAGGCTACAAGGGCTTCACAGCTGGATTATAGACTGGAAGAGGCATCAGCCCTTCAGGAGGGTTCCTGCTGCTCACTGTCTTCTTCAGTACTGCTCTAGGGTTGCTGAACCAGCAGGCTGTGCAATTCCTGATCAAACGTATACTTAAATCAGGTGACTAGTGGGAGATAAACATATCTGTTCTCTCATTAACTTGTGTAATGCTTACACAGTCCATAGCTACAAAGTAGACAGGGACTGGTACTTCTCAGCTCACCAAAA
>JAOEGS010014080.1:22481-74217 GCA_025447755.1 Corythornis vintsioides
CTCATTAACTTGTGTAATGCTTACACAGTCCATAGCTACAAAGTAGACAGGGACTGGTACTTCTCAGCTCACCAAAAGGAGTGCTGTATGTTCCTAGGGAAAACGTGGGGCCTTCTCCCTCTCAAAACAAACAATCAAAACAAAAACAAAAACAAATCAACAGCAAACAAACTAAAAAACAATGAAAAGGGATCAAGCCTCCAAAATCTCAATCCTCTTCTAGATATTGTGAATAAAGCAGCTAAGCAGCTGAACACTTTGACATTTTTTTCTGTGGCTCATTTTTAAACTCTGTTCACCTTTCTACATTCCCTTCCTGTTTTCTGCCAGAAACATGGGATCATATTGGCCCAAATCCTCCTACTGCTACAAATGTCCCGAGCAAACAGGCAGCAAACTAGAGTCCACAAAAATGTATCCCAGGAAAACAATAGTTGAAGGATCAAGAGAATGCAGAATGCATCTCCTGCTCTATCTGCACTGCTTCAGCCTGAGCTGGCTAATAAGCAAGGAAATGTATAATCTGATGTGTGCTTGCAAGTTATGAGGGAGGAAAAGTAAGGTACTCACCAAGTGAAGCTGAAATCAGAGCTCCTACACAGAGATCAGCTCCTCCTACAAACATAGCAAAGAAATCTGTTTTGACTATTTCTTAACTGTGCAGAACAGGGCAAGATAATCTAAGACAGAAAGTTAGGAGAGTGCTTTATAAAAGTGCTTTTTGATACCCCCACACTCAGCACCCGGATCACTGGGATTTATTTGCAGAGTGTTCTGGGAAGAAGAACAATGAATTTACAAATCCATTACTTTAACAATTCTCAACTTCTAGACTAAAAACTTTCTAGCAGCCTTACAGAATTTAAGCTGCCTGAAAACAGGGTTCTCTCCCCTGGTTACTTTCCATAGACCCTTTAGAAGTAATCCACAACCCTCAGGTTGGAAACGACTCTTGGAGAGAGAAGAGGTGGTGTTTTAAGCCGTGTTTCCACAGGTAAATAAGATGTCTGAGCTCCCATTATACAGAAAACTACCCCCTTCACTGCAGTTCCACAGCTATTCCACCTCTCTAATCAACCTGAACTCCAAGCTGCCTTCAGCAGGAGCTTTGTGAAGTGTAGCTGAAGGGACTGTGCTACAGTATAATAAATATTCCCCACTCAGACCTACTATGCAGAAGCAGTAAAGTTCAGTCCTTAAGAATCCCGAAGCCCAGAAGAAAAATAAAGCAATTAAAGTTCCCTTCATTAGTTTAAGGTTGGCCCATTACACAAGGCAGCCACAGCTCCCCTAAAGCAAGTTTTTTTAAACGCCTACAGATGTTAAAATAACCCTGGTTTTAAGGACAAACACTAATACCTCAGCCGGGTTATAAACCTCCGAGAGCCAGCAAAGCAACAAAAATTGGCCAGAAATAAATGTCTCTTGCTCCCCTAGTCTCCTCTTAGCCTTTCCAGCTCCCTTTATCATTTAAAGTATCACTAACCTTGCAAGGTAAGCATTTTTGCAACAAGCACCTTTCCTTACTGTAATGAAATATTCACCAGGAAGTTCACACTGAAATATTGCAAGATCGTGACCCTTAAAAGCCTGAGATACTCTGCCAAAGTGATCCTTGATAAAGTTTAACAAAAACCCAAAGAAAGGTCACCCTAAACTCACACAGTCTAGACCACCTCAGAAGTGCAAAGCCACTTAAGTGAAGAGCTTGGCACACTGCCTGCAGGTCTGCCAGCAAGACAAGAAACCTGACTACTGGAAATGAGAATACCCTGGATTCTAGCTTTGCTGTGCTCCCCATGTCAGTCGACTGACCCCTGGAGCTGTGGACACCCCAGCACTCCTGTGCTAACTGTTCTGGCAGCCAGCAAACATGTGGAGCATTCAGGCAACTAAATACCATAGCCCAGAGAGGGGGAGCAAACTACCACCTCTGCCTGCTGCCAAGTGATCCTTCTGGATGGTGGGGACCCACTCCTTGCAGTAAATCAGCACAAAGACAAGCAGCACAAAGCAGGTAGTGACATCTGGGCCAGCACAGTCTGCAGAAAAATCTCTGAGGATTACAAAACCAGGGGATATTTCCAAACCCTACCCAGGAGGCAGCTCCAATATAACAAAATAAGCATACAGTGTTTCTCATATCTCTTATCCAGCTTTGGTGAAACTCAAAGCAAGAGAAAGGCTGGAAGGAGTACAGCTCCCACGAAGACAGGGACATGGTTACTCCTCACCACCACCAGAACAGTGTGACCTGGAGATGCACAACCTGAAATGCAGCCAGCACAGACACCAGCCTCTCCTAGACACTGCTGGCTGGGAAACCACTCCAGGGGACAGGTCCCGCTGGTGCTGTGCAGGCAAAAATATACTGACCAACCACAAACGTACTAATTCCAAACAGAGGTCATTGCACTTTCACTCTTTAAATACTGCTCTTCAGCCCTTAGTAGTCAATCCCAGTATTCTTAATTACTTCACCTTGCACTGACTAGCTCCTCCGTTTTCCTCCTGCTCTCTCATTAGTCATTTACTTTCTGCATAGTAACAGATGGGGCTTTAGAGTCTGTCAACACAACTTACAAAAGCATTCATTACAAAAGCTTTGTTAATACACTAACAAAACATTCTAGTACAGAAGTGTCTGGAGCACCTTTGATGATCATTCTCATATATATGCACAGATGTATACAGTCATATACACATGTATACAGATATAGACAGCAACTTCAGACGATAATTGTGATGAGTTGAAGTCATTAGTACAGGCCTGGCTTAAATGTTTACACTAGGTAAAAATAAACATGGTCACTTTCACACTTTCCATCTTTCCACACCATTGCCATGTTAAAAGATTGAACATGTTCAGTGAAGCTTCTCTGCTCATCCTTCCACTTAATGTGGTCAAGGGCACACGTTTTACTACACCCAGCTATGTGGTAGGAGAGATTATCAGTCCAGCATGCTTGCCAGATATATTTAGTGGAGCAGTCAGTGTTCAATTTGCTTTATAGGAAAACCAGCCACGTTTGAGATAACACAGAACACATCCCCTGCTCACAGCCTGGTTCCTAGCTTAGCTACAGATGAAATTCCACACGTGCTAATTGCTTTGATAAAAGCAACGCCGGTTTCTGCAGAGCCCACCAGGCAGTCCATTTACACAAGTCCAACGTGCACGCTGACACGACAGGAACCACAACAGAATCCTCTCGCAGCACCTGCATCACCGCAGGCTGATCGGAACCGCACAAACTCAGCACCACAGCACCGCTCTGCGCCGGGGCCTCGAATAACCAGCCTGGAACTATCTGCAGGTGCTTTAATTCACTCTTAATTATTTTGTTCTTCCCCAGATAATTTAATCTTACCGTACAGGCACTGTGCCCTCTTTTTACCTTTTTTCCTCAGCTTCCAGCGATTTTGCCCTTTCAGAATAGGCAAAGCTCTCTCTCTCTCTCCACTGTCCTTTAGCCCAGGAGTTGCAATCCCATACTGGCCCTGGAACTAACCAAACCTTCACTCCCTGCTGCTCGGGCCGCGGAACTGAGTGGGGAAAAACACCCACACTTGGAAGTTTCCCCAAGTAAGATGCTAGTGAGAGGGAAAAGGTTCGCTCCTCTTCAGAGCCACGTGTTTTGCCATACGCTGGAAGGCAGAGCACAGCGCCTCGGCACACGAGCACTTATTTGCAGCGATCGTGTCACACGCTTCTCTGGGAAGGAATCACCCCTAAAGCGCCCGCCCCTGATCCCCCTCCGGGGCTCCGCGCTCGCACCCGGCTGCCTTCCGCCTCACGGCAGCCAGCCCCGGGTACCGCAGGCCGGTAGCTGCGGAGGAGGAGCCGCCGCCATCCCCGCCCCGCCCCACCCACAAGATGGCGGCGACTGCACCACGCCCACGAATTGGAGGCAGCCGCGTCGTTGGCGGCCGGTCTGGGCTCGCTGGGGCCGATGGTAGCTCCATTTCGCCCCGCGGGACAGCTTCGCCGTGAGCAAGCGCTGCCCGCACCCCTGGCCTGCCGCGGGGTGCCCGGGGAGAGGCGGGCGTGGGGAGTCGCCTCGCTGCGGGGCGCGGGATGGAGCTGGGGCGGCTGGAGTACTTGCAGGCCCTTGTCACCGAGTTCCAGGTGACAGATAGTGCAGGTAACCCCTGGGTACCGCTGCGTCCTCAAACCCTTAGTGTTGAGTGTGCTCCCTCACGCACCCAGGCTGCCCTTGACAGAGGTGGAGTCCCCATCGCTGAGGGTGTTCAGAGCTATGGAGATTTGGTGCTGAAGGACATGGTTTAGTGGTGCCCTGGCAGTGCTGGGTTAATGGTTGGACTTGATATAATCTTAAAATCCTTTTCTAACCTCAATAACTCCATGATTCTCTGTTGCAGAGGCCAAGGAGCAGGTCCTGGCAAACCTGGCCAACTTCGCCTATGATCCCAAAAACTATGAGTACCTCCGGCAGCTCCAGGTCCTGGATCTGTTCCTTGATATGCTTACTGAAGACAATGAGACACTCGTGGAGTTTGCAATGGGTAAGGACTGCACCCGAACACCCCCTAAGGGGCTGACACATCAGTTGGGTGGTTCGCCTCCCTCCAGTGCTTGATAAGGCCTCATTTAGTGGAGAAAGAGTGGAATGGGGAGAGGTTGGAAGCAGGTATCTCCCCTTCATCCTAATGAAGCAGAGCAGCTCTAAGAAGCTGCTTTCTGGAAAGGATTTTTCAAGTTGGTATTTTTAAAACAGTAAGTAAACACTAGCTGAATTAATTCTGTAAAGTGAAATACCTTCTATAGAGAAGCAGTCATTAACACATACATTTTGCCATGTATAATGTACAGGTCCAATGTTATTCTGCTATTGACAACCAGTCTTATAGAGGACTTACCTGAAATTTCAAATTAAGTCCTCTAAGAACATGCCTTATGGTGACTGTTCATGGTCTGAACATAAGAGAAGGGGCCAGACCCTAATTGTGAGTGAATCCGTAAGATTATAATAAATACATTTGATTTTTAACATCTGTGGCTGAGCTACACCAGGATACAGCTGCATCTTAAGGTTCCAAGTTGAACCTTTCTGTGCGTCTTGTCTAGTACTGTTTGTTCAGATCTCTGTTCTACAATACCCGCAATAAACTGCTGGATTGTAGCCTCTGGAGGATTAGGTGATACTGGAATCCCTCATTCTGTGGAAGAGGTTATGTCCAGCAGTAACAGTGCCCTCTAATGACGTATGGGAGGAAGAATGTTTTCGTTAAAAAATCTCTGGCAAGAGATTTGCCGGGACAACACTGCTGGGAAGCCATTAACTCTTTTCTACCTGTCTCAGAGAAAATCTGGATGTTTTTTCTGTGATAGGAATAAAGGGATCGGTGGTGAATTTCAATCTTAGGGTGAAAAAGGTGATGGTGCAGAGAGAAGAGTTTGTCTTGCACGTGTCAGACATTTTCTTTTGCTTCTCTCAGGTGGTCTTTGCAACCTGTGCCTTGATAAAACCAACAAAGACTACATCTTGGAGGCGAATGGGGTGGAGCCCGTCATCAACTGCCTCTCCAGCTCCAACGAGGAGACGGTGATGTCGGCAGTCACGACGTTGATGTACCTGACGACGACGCAGTCGCGGCCGCAGACCACAGCCCTGCCGGTGGTGGAGTGCATGCTTCGCTTCTCTCTGTCAGCCAACAGAAGGCTGAGCAACCTGGCAACTGTCTTCCTGGAGGATTACTGCACGCCGCAGCAAGTGGAAGAGGCCAGGAACCTGAGGGAGCACACGGCGCTGGGGATTCCTCTCCCCAAGGACTGAAGCTGTCGAGCAGCACGGAGCTGTGGGAGAGGGAGATCTCCCTCTCCTTTCCCAGGCCTCTGCTTCCAACTCAGCAGGTCAAGAGTGTGTCAAGAACAACATTAAAGAGGGAAAACAGTCATACCATCCCTGTATTCCTGGTAATAAAGCTGACAGTGTAGCACTACCACACCAGTCAGACCAAGCATGCAGTTCAAACTGCAAGTACTTAAACCAGTTCATGGCTGTGGGAAAGCAGGTTGCCAAGTGCAGCCCAGCACCCAGTTTGCACAAATAACCCTTCCCAGCAGTTAGGGGTTCCTCACAGCACCCTGGCCCATGAGAACAGATGTTATGTAAAGCATTCTCTTAATAAAAACATTAACCATGTGAACAGTTTTGTATAAGCTCATAAATATTGCTGTATGGCACTTGCAGTGCAGTCTTCACTCACTGTTACTCAGGCACAGAGGCCAGAAATTGAAGCCATCCCATCTCCTTTCACTATCAGCCAATGATACAAAAGTCAACCCAAAAGCCAGGGTGGCTAAAGACTTAAAATTTAAAGGAACTTGGCTGCTGAGCACAGTGGTCCCTGACAGACACCCACACTGTGTCTGCTCAAGCTTCACAGCTTTGCTTCTTCCTGTTTTTTTTTGTTTTTAACGTTTTCCCTTCCACACACAGTAAAGTTAAAAGCGCATGCACACAACAAAAAAAAAGCAACAGAAATCAAACCAAATAACCCACAACTTCCTGTATTTTATAGTTTCTCTCCACCAACAGCAAACGACGAAAACCCTACAGACAATGCAGAGCAACTTTCAGAGACCTGGAGTCAGCTCTGCAGCCCAAGCAGCGCAGCTGTTCTCACTGGAACGGCCCCGCCGCGGTGCCCCTGCCCGGGTGAGGGTGTCTCCTGGGGATGGGTGTCCCCACTGGTGGGCGGGCTGGTCGCTCCCCGGCGGTGGGAGGAACACGGCAGCCCCTCCCCTGTCACCGCCTGCGCTTGCTTTCCAAGATGGCCTTCCAGTCGTCCGCCCAGGAGAGCAGCCGCCTGCGCGGTGCCTGCAGCTGGACGTGCCTGTTGTGGCAGCAGGTGAACAGGACGTGCTCCCAGCTCGGGGTCGGCTCTGCGCCTGAGGAGGGCAGGGGGGAAAGCTGGAGTCAGCCGGGAAGGAGGGGTTTCCTCCCCGGTTAACAGCAAGCGATGCAAACGCTTTTCTAACCTCTGATGGTATCCTTGTCATCGAAGAGCAAGTCAGCAGATACCACAGTCTTATCTCGGGTTAGAATGATCCGCTCCACAAACTCGGGTCCCAGATGTTTCTCTACCCACTGATACTGCAGAGGCAAGAGAGAAAATTCTGTCTTACTTTCAGTTTGCACATTGCTCAAGTCAGATCAACTCTAGTACAGGAACCTCCCACCATAAACCCACATCCATGTCTGCAAATCCCCGCTGCAGACACTGGCTGTGGCCCAGGACATGGGTTTAACCTGTACTCTTCATGGCCTTCAGTCAGCACCATGTTTGCTGTGCCAAATCATCATCCAGTGGTGCTGGCTGCACAATCCAGATCACATGGACTGTGCCATAGAAATAATTCCAGGGATTAAGATGTGTCCCCCCATTCCTGTACCAGTAGCAATCAGAACTAATTCTAATGCTGTACCCTCCTCCTAGCTCAGCCCTGGCCTCTTTCTGGTTAGCTGGGTATTTCAGGCTCCAAATTTAGACAGAATAAGGTTTTGTCGGCCAAGGATTCTCCAGTGTGGAACCCCTGAATATCCCAGCCCCGTGGACCATGCTGCAACAGTTCCTCTGCCCTCACCTGCTGACAAGCTGAGCCCGAGCATCACATGCCAGCTCCAAGGGCTCAGGTGCATCACACAGCACTCCGAGATTCCCTGTCTTGATCACTGTGACTGGGCAGCTGTCCCTCAGCCCGAGGCATTGCAGGAGGCCTGGTAGCCTGTGCTGGCTGCTGTCTATAAACAAATGACTCTGACTCGGGTGGTATGAAACAGCAAGGCCTTGCAAAAGCTACACTGACCAGTAAGATAAACTCTCTCCCACCTTTTCCACGATGCAGTGCTCGTATTTCCTGAGAGGACTTGTGCAGATAAAGACTTCAGTGCTGAAAAGAAACAGCCTGCGTCAGCTCTTGGGGCAAAGTGCACAAGATAATGCAAAAGGGCTGCAGAGTGCAAAGTGTCCTTACTCCTGCATGTGGATCATCTCCTGCATGGCTTCAAGGGCTCCTGGTATTGGATCCAACCCTAGAAAGAAGCCAGGTGACTCATAGACACTGGCTACCTTAGCCTGCAAGAGACAGGAGGACCATTAGCAACACCTGTGCTTTTATCCGAGCTCTGTGCACACCAGTTATCCAGTCACCCCACATGTAACAGCCATCCAAGGGCCAGCTCCTTAGAGAGGCAGGTGACCCTTCACACCAAGAGTGGATTATAAAGTTATCACCTTTAGAGTTCTGGGCAAAGTCCAGCTCAGGAAGACAAGAAAGAGGAGTTCCTTCTGGTGGCAAGAGTGAGGAAGCAGAGCTGGTCCTGACCTGGCTGTTTCCACAAACTCCTCTGAGACACCACAAGGGCAGCCCTGATCCACTAGCCACGGTCTGACTGAGGGAGGGCTCACACCTCACCCCTTCCCAGCAGGTCTCTCTATACTGACTCTTGTGAGGAGAAGCAAGCTCAAGGCTTCTTCTCCTCTGTCACATTTGACAGCAATTTGCTCAAGGCTCGGGAACTTACCAGAGATGAGTAGGCAGACACACAGACCATCCAGGAGGCCTCTTTCCCAGCAAATAAGGCAATATGATGACCACACTAAAAACCATCTTCAGCGGAGGGGCGAGGTCAGCACACCCAGACATTTCGGGTTAATCCTTAGACCAGAACAACTCAGCAAGAGGAAAGGAGGAGCTCCCAACTGCTATTACCCTAAGACACAGGATTCTTACCTTCCCTGGGGTCACACAGAGAACTGCAGAGGTGTTGACAGCTTTTTTTCTCAAGCATTCAAGTCACACATGAGTTAACATTTGGAAAACTTAGTTCTTAACTATTCTTCAGAGACAGGCTGGCAGCCTTAACCTGGAAATGGTACTGGACTGCTTTCCAGCTGGTGGGCTCTTTGCTCTACACCACCAGTGCAACATCATCATAAAAGCCATTTCAATTAATGAGCAATGAGGAGTCAGCCTTAAACGAGTGTCCCACATCAGGGTGCTCACTCTGCTACTGTAAGGTACAAGCCAGGCCTCTGGAAGCACGGCCTGACCTCACATGCAAATCACTATGGGCAAAGTTGTGGCAATTGGATCTGCCCAGGTCTCTGTTGCCATGTAAAGCCTCATTGATCTCTGTGACAATTCCCCGGTGCTCTTCCCAAGGAGATTCAATTACAGAACCAGGGCTTGTGTTTGAAAGCTCTTTTATCCTACAGCAAGACACCAGAAACTGGCAAGTTTCCACCACGTCACAAAAAAGCCTGGCTTTATTGGAGAAAGAAATTTGATTTGATGACTCCTAGAACCAAAAGCTGCTTCTCCTACCAAAAAAATAGCAACTAGAGAAAGTAAACCAATTTTCTCATTCTCATGCCACCATTGCTGAATTTTTCCTTTTAACTTCCACTAGCAAGATAACAACTTGGTCACACAACTGAAGAGTTACATCTATCCCAATCCATTTGCAATGCTAGGGGGGAAAAAAAAGGAATTCTTGCCACTGTTGTAGGTGTTGTAATTTTTTTTTTAAACTCTCTGGGGCCACATAACACATCCCAACTGCTTGAGAGCTAAATCCCCATCCACAGAATCGCTACACACACAGGAGGTCAGATGGGCAAGTCTTGGTAAATTAAATGGACTTACAAAGTGAAATTATCATCTTATGATCAAAAAAGAAAGAAAAAGCAAAGTAATTGTTCAAGTTTCAAGAGGCAGCTGCTGAGCATCAACACTTGGTAAGAGGGCAGTGTGGAAATGGCTACCACAGTAGCCACACTGTCACCTGTCACCACACTGGCTGTTCATGGCTAGACACGGCAGACACCTGCCACAAAGAGCTCGGTGTCAGGCTGATCCCCTCCTTTCAGCGCCTGACAAACTGCAGATTCAGTGTCTCTGCCTGGACTGGTGGCCCCACAGACCCCTGGGCTCCACTGACACAGGACGGACAAGCTGCTCTCAGTGTCTGGCCTGCCAGATCCTGCCAAAGATTTTCCTGCACCTGGGGGCAAGGACAGACCTTCTCCCACAGGGATCCTCCTGAATCCCAGATGCTCTGTACTGCTGTGGCACAACTAACAAGGTCTCTATTTTTAACCAGCTGTGGTATTTACATAAAACCCGTAGGAGCTTCAAGTCTTTAAAACTTTATTGTTCTGCCAAATGTACCTAAACCAGCCCAGAGATCTTGAGGTTACTGATGAGGGAGACAGACACAACTACATAAACCTAATTTCCTTAGGAAGCCAGGCTAATGACAAAACAGCAAGATAAGAGCTTTGTGCCACTGCCAATCTGTGTGGGATTCAAACCTGTTATCTGGTGATTGCACTGACATGCCTAAGGCCTGGGAAGGAAGAAGATGTGGCTGAACCAAATTAGGGAATGGGAACACCAGAAACAGAACAGACTGCAACTTTCAGGACAGATCAGAGCAAAGACCTTCCAAATAATAACAAATAACAGCCAGGATCACTTAAATTTACCTGCAATATTTTTGTCCCAGTATACCTAAATGGGATTCATTTAAGGAACACAAGCAATAAATCATGTGTGTTTATAGAAAATTATAAATAAATCATGCTTATTCCCTCTACGCTATGAGTTCCAGGAAGTTTTGAGCATCAGTAGTCATCGATTAGAGCTGGGTCAGTTTGGAGCCTGTGGAAATGCTTCCCAGAGCCAGCACTGCCCCCTCTCACACTGGTGCTCACTATGGAACAGGAGGGAAACGAATGTGAGTTCTCGTTTCTTACCAGTAAAACAAATCCTACCGAGTCTTAAAAATTAGCAATGAACTTCTCAGGGCAAGTGCACAACACTGCCTGGCTCAGCATCCACTTGTCTTTCTTACAGAGTCCTTGACTCTCCCGTGGTAACCTGAAGGAAAGGTAAAGTCTGGAGGCACAGAATTTTAAATTAACTTTGCCTTGCAAATGTCCGATATTCATTCAGTCATTAGCAAGCTTTAAAAAATAGCAGCAGTTTGCCCAGATGTAGGGTAGTACCATCAGCTTTTTACATACTGCTCCAGACCGTTTGCCAACCATGCGCTCTGCTCGTCAGAGCACGTGGAGGGAACGACACGGGTCCGGGGCTCTATTAGCTGTACAAACCCCGTATAAAATATTTATTTTGCTTACCCAGCTCTGGCGCTACACGGACACTTGCAGAGTGCTCAGAGCACTCTAGGTAAGTTTTCACCACCGCTGCATAGCGGGTGCAGCTCACGAGCGGACAAAGAACAAGCTGAAGATGGTTCAGCAAATAGTCCCCTCCTGTTCATTTTATGCCAGATTCTTTCCCAATTCCCGCACACACAGCTCTTTGTACAGGGCTGGCTGGAAGAAGTCACCTGTTACTACTATACAAACTAAGGCCGCTGGCATGAAACAACCCTTTGTGGCACAACCAACAGCCCTCCCCTCCGCTTTGCATATCCACGGAAGGCAGGAGGCGGCGATTTCCTTTGCTCACAGCAGGGCTCAGGGCGAGAAAGGACAAAGGGGGAGGGGGAGGGAAAAAGGAAGAACTTTTCAAATAAAGCGCATCCCCCAGGCCAGTTTTCCCTCCCCAAGAATCCCGCGGCGCTCACCGCCAGGTCCTCCCGCAGGCTGCGGTACTGCTCCCGCACGGAGAAACCCCGCCGCGCCGGCAGCTCCACCCGCGGCTCCCCGGGGAAGCGGGCACCGAAGCCCCGCAACACCGCGCCCTCGAAGTCGGCCAGGACGCCGTCCATGTCCACCAGCACCCGCAGCGGGCCAGCCCCACCGCCCATACCCATTCCCCTGCCCGGGCTCGGCAGCACACGCCAGCGCGGCAGCGCAAGAACGTGCAGGAGCGTGGGCGGGGCGGCCGGGGGTGGAGATCCCCTCGCCCAACCGGGTGGGCTCGACCAGCACTGGCCAAGGGTGAGAAGAGAGAGCCACGCTCCAGCCGGGGCACAGAGCCGGGCAACGGGGAGCCAGCCGCGCTGGGCACAGATCTCACCCACCGTAACAAGGAGTAACGAGTTCCACGGATTGTGGGGATTGCAAAGGACAGAGGAATGGATTGATTTCTTCCTCCTAGGCCAGAAAACAGTTAGGCATGAGTTCACAGGAGCACAGCAATGGATTAGGTTGGAAGGGCCCTTTAAAGCTCATCTAGTCCAACCCCCCTACAGGGAACAGGGACATCTGCGATGGTGCAGCCACCACCTCTACGTGTAAACTGGGCCAGTGTCAGACCACCCTCAGTATAAAATCTCCCTTTTAGACCCATCACCCCTTGTCTTGTCACGACAGGCTGGGCTAAAAAACCTGTCCCCATCTTTCTTTTAGGCCCCCTTTAATACTGGAAGGCTGCTGTAAGGTCTCCAAAGAGCCTTCTCTTCTGCAGGCTGAACAACTCCCATTTACAGCTCTATCAGCTGCAATGAACCCCAACCCAGATGTGGGAGGAGCACCTCAGAGCAAATCCAGTTTTATGGGTCAAGCATCCAATGCCTGAGCTCCTCCAGAAGGGATTTGGAATGCCAGGGTATTTTTGGGCACTGGTTCTTCCAGGAGGTTGGAAAAGGCACACTCTCTGCAGCAGACACACCAGTTCTGCACAAACCCACTGCTTTGGCTGATTGTGCAGCAGATACCCTCCAGGACAGGAGAAAACCCCAGAGTTTGGTCTCTGTTCCACCACCTCCTTTGTTAGGGCCTAGGGTTTGGATTGTTTTGTGGTTTTTGGGCTTTTTTTGGGGGGGAAAAGAAACTTTCATTTTCTGTTTTCTTGAAAATATTTTGGACAAACCAGATTGTACATCTCAAGCCATATTCAAAACTTCTGTTATCTAGAAGATAAAGACACAAGTCAGACACTTCCTCCAGGGGAAGATGGCATGTGATGGTGACCTCAAGCCAGGTGTAAGAACACTCTTCTGCTGCATTCCACCTCGTAGAGCAGGACAGGTCGGTGAGACAAGGACAACCGAGAACAAGGCAAAGCCAAACCCAGGAAATAAAACCCACACAGGAAACACTGCTTCAAAATTTCTATATTATTTACTTTTAAGCAACAGTCCAGCTTTGTGAAATTACAACACACACTTTAAAGGATGAGACTTTTCACCTCATGGTCAAGCACCAGCATGATCATGCACAGCATTGAGTCAGTTGTAAAAAAAATGCCCTGTATTTTTTATTTATTTCTATGATCCACTCTACCTTTACTGATTAAAGTCTGAATAAATCCTCTCCTAGCACTTGGCCAGGCAGCTCTGGTCACCAGCCCTCTATTTGGCACAAACCCTGCTTCCTAGTAGTCCAGTATCAAGATTTGTTTCAAGGCAGCATGGTGTACACAAACCACTTTATGATATGGCACAGCAGGGCTCAAGGCATTTACCACATGCACTCAACAAAGCCTTTTAGATCCCCCAAGCCCACGTGTGGTAGAAGGGACTATCTTGCTGATTGTTTGCTGGCCTGTTTAACCAGGATTCTAGACCCTTGTAAAGCTAAGGGGTTCTAAAGAAACCTCAGTACAAAAAACCCTCTAAGCACACTTAGAATCAATCTACTCTCCTTTGAATTACATTACTACACCTCATAAAGCTTTCCCTCAAGTCTAGCACTAGAAAACACTCATGTCACTTCCAGTAGATCTGGGGGAAACACAGGACAGAAGTGGAAAAAACCTTTGATCTCAAAAAATGATGGAGTACATAAAGTGCTTCTTTTTAATGAAAGAAATTCGAGATGTACAGTTAGGCTCAAGTTGTGCAGTTCACAAGCATGGGGAAAAGAAACAGACACGAGTTCAAAACAGTCAGGAAGGGAAAGGTTTAACCGAGGACTAGGCTGGACTTGCCACCGGGTGGATTTCTCCTGGACGGTGCAGGTGCTGGTGCTACTGGGCTAGGAACAGGTGCAGCAGGCAGGGATTTTTCTTCATTCTGACCTGGGGCAGCTTCTACATCAGCCTCAGGGATTTCTAGAAGAAAAGAAGCTTTTAAAGTGTTTGATGTGGATGACGAAAGACAGATGTTCCCTAGCTCAGACAGATCAGCTCCTGTAAGCTTTCTGCAGGCTGACAGACACAGAGTGCTGCTGGAGCCTGCTGGCAGGATGCACCTCGGCCCTCTGAAGTGTTTTTCAGATCAACTCTGAAGCCTCACAGTTCATCTTCTGGCATCCAACAGCCACATTCACTCAGCTGCTGAGAGGAAAGCCCAGCAATTTATTTATTTACATACTATTTTAATTAGATGACAAGCAGCTGAAGTCCAAAGTCTTGTACGTATTAGCCAGTGCATGACTGTGACAGCTGTAAATCAAGTCTGAGCAGGTGCTGGAAACAGTCACAAAAGCACCAGTACTTGTAACTGAAAGCCCAGACCTAAACAACATTCCTAATTTCATAACTAGAGGGAATAAGATCTGACAGACACTTCTGAGGCTTCAGGGGAAGAGGGAAAAGCCATGCAATTGTCAGTGTGCAGTCACTGGAGAGCACACGACAGTTTAATCTGTCTTAAATATTCCTGAACAACAAGTGAAGATAGGACACAGAAGGAATTCTTCACAGGAAGCACTTTAGATACTATAGCAAATAACTAATGTATCTGCTTTAATGACACTTAAATAATGATCAAAGCAAGAAGATTAGCAGCTCATATTTTTATAAACACAATCAGTTGTGACCCAAAGGCCCAAACCATCACCAACCCAGCCCATGAAACTGGGTGGGGGGCGAAGACAGCAGAGCTGTTGTTTTTAGCTTCATCTCAATCTCATTAGTTCTTGTTTTGGAGGATTCAGGGAACAGCTGCACATTCACCTGAACCACCACCTTCATGATTCAGTAAATCCTCTCCCCCAACTTCTCTCTGAACTGGAGGCACAGCTATTTTAGCTCCTCCTCCCAAGACAGCTGCTGCACCCCCCACCTTTCCCATTACTTTCCTCTGCTCCTTCTTCACTCCACCACAACCTCCTGGTCTTTCTCAGGCTGTACACACTGTTCAAGATGGAGTAGGCAACTGTTCACAGAGACAAAACACTGTCTTGTTTCCCATTCTCTCTGACAACCTTCAGTATTTTGCTGGTCCCTCCTGCTTCAGAAAACCTTCAGTACTAAGGCTTGAGGCAGATCCTGGGAGGCAACCACTGCAGAGACTTGAACACAACACTGGCAAGGGCTTGGTGTTAGGGTTTATTCTTCCCTAGGTGCATTACTTTACATGTACTTACACAAAGATCATCCTGACAGCTTTTTACCTGCCTACCTTACTTGAGTTCTGACACAAGAGATTTTCTCACCATCAGCACAATTTGACTACTTGAAAGAGCTGACATCACCTGCAAAATGGGAGACTTCACTGTTCATTACTTTTTCCAGGTCACAGATGAAGACACTGAATAAAACTAGCCCTGGAATAACTTTTCCATGGCTCATTTTTCCAACCTGAAAAGCAATCACTAAGCCCTACCCTTTGGCTCCTATTCTTCAGCTACCTTCCTACCTACAGGACCAACTTTCCTCCAATCCTGGGGCAACACAGTTTATTGTTCCTGGGTTTTTGTTTGTTGTCAGTTTGTGGTTTTGATTTTTTTTTTTTTATAATTCTGTATCAAATCTTATTAGACAGAAACACTGAAAACCCACTTGTATCCACTGAAGCCCCTGTATTACAAGAACTCCATCAGCTTAGTACAGTCTCCATGCAATCAGAAACAACCTACAATAGACTCTCTGCTGTATTCATTAACCCAGAGGCACAGCTAAACAAAAGGAGTTTTGAAGTTTAAGCTTGAAGCTTCTGTAGCTGATGCATCCCCCTGCCTGCTTACTCAGCAAGCTGAGAACAGCCATGGCCCTGCCACTGCTGGTGGAGCTCAATGCTCCATTGTCCCTGCCTTCAGCAGACAGGCCCAGCACTGTGCAGCACTCATCCTGATGATGTGTCCACCAAACACCAGACTCCACCTTCATGTGTATCATGGAAAGTCAGGCACTGGTGACAGTCAATTGAGTGTGGTGTAGTTCTCTCCAGTTCCAGGCACACTCATGAAGTACACACTGAATCACCAAAGAAACAAGACTTGCAATGGCAAGAGACTTCAGGTGGAGGCTCCTGTAGCCAGCTGATAGACACATTAGGACTTCCCACATAATCAAGGTATAGATAAGTTTGCCAGCCTAATAAATGAAATGGTAAATGCAACAGGATCAGATCAAATGTTGAAGTTCTTCCTTATCAGAAAAGGTATAAAGTCTGAAGCAGCTTTTTAGGGAGTATACTGCAAGCCAATGGGAAATGTGATGTGCTGAAAGGAGCTATGGTTTCACACCAGGGAGGCAGGACACTGCTGCAAAAGAACAAGTTTTGTTCCCCTAGACAGATGGGATTAATAGGTACACATACCCCACCTGACACCTACTTGGGGTTTTATAATTACTTGCATACAGAGCATCCAAATATAAAAGAATAATGATTTTTTTAATGATTGAAACCTATTAAGAATCTGGTTATACTGTGAATGTG
Source organism: Corythornis vintsioides (assembly GCA_025447755.1). Classification (NCBI taxonomy): domain Eukaryota; kingdom Metazoa; phylum Chordata; class Aves; order Coraciiformes; family Alcedinidae; genus Corythornis; species Corythornis vintsioides. Next base: position 39,035 of record JAOEGS010014080.1, read on the forward strand.
TAAGCAGATGTTTTTCCTTGGAGGGGTGTTCATTCAGCCCTTTCAGACCCCCAGACAGCTCTACAGCAGAGAGTACAAGGTGGCACACGTGATGGGCAGGCTGTTCACCAGCTCCTGTCTGCCAGCTCACACAGCCAGAGTATCAACCAGGGAGGGACATCACAACCAGCTCAACAAGACTCCATGCTCCATTAAGCTATGCTATCTAAATTCTGCCATTGATAGCTTTGATGTAACACTCAATCACAATTCTCAGTTATCTGCCACAGGAACCATTTCCAGGAAGCATCAACTTTGCACTCCTTCCCAAGTACCATCAGTGAACATTTAACAGACAAAACTTTCCCTATCATTTTTATTTCATCTTGACCATCTTCAAAACTTTTCAGTCATGGTCACAACAGTAAACAACTCCAGTTACCTCCCTTTTTAAGCCACCTCCCAGCATACATTTACTTGGTACTTGACAAGAACTTTCTTCACTGTCACCTACCAGAAGTGACAACAAACGACACCTGAAAAACTACTTCTATGAATCAGGAATATCACTTTATACTCAAGATTTCTGTTAAGCCAGACAGCCCTGTTTCTGATGCCTCCCATCCCACCTCTCCTTGCCCCTCTGCCTCTCACCCGATCCCATGCTGAGCTGGTTAAAACAAATACCAGGAGAAGCAGCAGAGCCCTGAGATCAGTTACTTCTGTTATCAAACTGCATCCTCCTACTGGAGACATAAACTCTAGATGCCTACAGTGCTAATTAAGATCAGACAGACAAGGGAAAGAAATACTAAAGCAGCCTGCTAAAGTGAGACTTATTTTGGGCACAGATACCACTCAGAGGTAGTTAAAAACATTCTGGAAAAACTCTCACCCTCCCAGCAGAAGTCTTTTCAGGACAGGGAGCTGCTAATGGCTTTAGTGATCTCCCACAACTCTTAGGTGTTGAAAGCAGCACTTAGAAAGCAGGCAGTCAACAGATGCATTCCTCTGTCAGGAAGTAAGCTATTCTGGAGGGGAATCTTACAAAGGAGAGATTTCCAGCCTCAGAGCAAATAAAAACACTTCAGTGCTAAGGTATGGGCTCTTTGGGGGAAATGCCTCTGTTTACATGAAATTTGCACTATGCAGATGAACTTCCTTGGCAAAAATCAGCATTTAAATAGCAACAGGAACTTAAAAGCTAGTTAAGACAGACACTTTCAGATGCAGTAGCAGTGTGTAAATGTAGTTTGATGTATGAGGAGATGATAGGAAAGGAGTAAATTGCTAAACTGAAATCAATCATGTTGACTGTATTATTTAATTATAAGCTACTATAACAGCAGTAGAGTCAATCACTGAACTCTCTGCAAGATGGTATCTACCTTGCCTTCTTGTACTTAAATCTTGACACCAACTGCTGCAGGCAAAATAAACCAACAGGACTGTTCACATTTCTGACCTGATGACCAACACTCCACCATTTTATTCCATACCCACATTTCCAATGAAGTAGTCAGGTCATGATTCGATGGATTCAAGGGACAAACCCAAGCTTCCTCTGTCTCAATAGATGACCATTTTTATTTATATTCCTGTATCCTCTTTATTCCAGCAGCTAACTGCAAAAGGCTTCTAGCAGAAGAGTCTGAATGGAGTTACTCACCAGAAGTTTCACCACCACCATCTCCTCCCTAGAAGAAAGAGAAACACATTTTAGCACATGCTTCACAATGTATTTTCCCCTCCTGTTGAGAAAATTCCCAACACTCTGTGTTGTGACCATGGTGGCTGGACACACTGCTCCATCCAGCAATGCTTTTGGAGTGACAGACCCAATGAAGCACTTTTAGACCAGCAACAAGCTCCTCAGGACAGGTACCAGAGTAGCATGGTGGACTGTACATATGTATTTCTGCAGAGCAATATTCTAGGTTGGCAAGCACCAGTTTCTACACAGTGACTAACACCATTGCATCAGCTATTTACCTACCATACTTCTAGAAGTTTAAAGACAGGTACTACTGAAGCAACCCTGATGACCTGTAAGGTGTCATACTGTTACTCCCACACTGTGAAGGATGTGGGTGGGTGAGAACACTACTGCACACAGCAGCCTACATCAGGCAGCTGACAGTGACAGTGCCCAGAACACTGTAACTGCCAAGCAGGGGTGACAGGAAAGCTGTACTGAAAGCAATTAGCAACAGGTCAGTGTCCTTTCTAGTAAGCCACTCCTTCCAACACTAAACATTTATCTGTTAGCAAGGCCAAGGGCATTTGTTCTATCCAGGATATTTAACTCCATTAAAACACAGATAGGTTCTCTGCAATGTTACTGATAAAGTTTCCTTCACCACATGGACAATTAAACATTCTTTTCATACTCAATCTGTTCACAGGATGCAACTTGACACAAAGATACAAAAAAGTCTTCCAGCAGCAGCCAATGCTCCTCAACAGCACAAGGTTTTATCATCTTTCATAGGTTTAACATTGTTAAATTTCATAATGAAACTGCAGCCATCAGGATATAAATGCACAGAAATTCCCACAAACGTATCCCCCTAAATCTCAGGCTGGGGTTTAGCAAACTTCTCCAGCTGCTGCTGTTTGTAGCTGTCATTGCTGCATAAAATTCAAGCATTCTGCACTGGAAAAATCTGATTGCAAAGCTGAGAACCACAGCAATGATAAACAACATTTAATAATTAAATAGAAAATAGAATTAGTCTAAACGGTTTCTTTTTGTTTTCTGTGGTAGCAGCTATAAATTTAACCTCATTTATATTTGTTAAATCAGAACATTTTTCTGCAACAAAGAACAGTTTTTTTGGCTCAGAGCACCTATTAATAATAGGTTGTGATGATTTATGGCAATTATAAAATTAAAACTTGCTGGTTTTATAAACCATGAGGCAAAAGGTACCTGTCCCAACACCTGAAATCAAAAATTCACCTACCCAGTTCTTCACAGAACACCTAAAGCTGGAGAGCTCTAATGGACAAGATTTCTTTTTTCCCCTCTCTATAATTTGTTTAGGCAAGTGCAGTCTATCTTTGGTTCCTATTTTGGCAAGTTCAGTGGAATTATCTCTTTATCCTGTTTTCCCATTTCCCATGTAATCATACATCTCAGAAATCCCACATGAACACTACAAACCACACTCCACATTACTACCAAGAAGAGTTTCTAGGGAAAGTAAAGTAACACTCTCAGTAGCAATATTAAAGACATTAACAGAAATAAAACAATTATTCATGCTATAGAGGTAAATATTTGTTGGGATATGAGACCAAATCCCTTGTCAGATCCACAGTTTGTTGTAGTAACTCTTCACAACCTGTTAGAACACACAGTGACACCCGTGGCTGAAGGCATATGGCAGATCACTGCACTCCTGTCTCCTCAACAAGAAGAGTCAAGAGCTCTAGAAAGTATCCTGTTTAGAAAATTCCAGCCCTCTATCAACACACTGTAAGCCTATCATGTGGAAAAGAGAACCTGCAGAAAAATAAACTATTTTGAGATAAGGCTTCAAATCCCACAGTATTTCCAACCATGTGAACATTGGCAATAAAGCACCAGCACACAGAGCACCAGCTGTCCCATTATCAAGCTCTCTGTAGCAAGGTACTGACCTTGGGATCTACAAAATCTCCACAGTTTGCATCAGTTGAGTTTCTTCTTTGTGGTCCAGATGATTCACAGTCGTCTCTGATTTCACCTGGCTTAGTCCCTACAATCAGAGATAGATTCTAATCAGGTTGCAAAGAAAAACTTACTGGGAAAGCAAACTGGAAATAGGCAGATGTTTTGTTTTGTAAATGAAACCTTTTTAATTCTAAGAAGATATGGTGCTTCAGATAATAGCTCACAAACTATTGTCTTACAACTGCATCTCATGCAGTTGAGAGTGTCATTTAACCAGAAGGAAACCAGGCTCCCAAAGCCACCTGTATTGGCCAAGCACTGCAGAAATGGAGGGTTAATCCCAGCTGCAAGTGCAACACAATCATAGAATGGCAGGGGTGGAAAAGAACCTCTAAAGATCAACCAGCCCTACCCCCAAACCAGTGCAGGATCACCCAGGAATGCATCCCCTGGAAAGTCTCCAGAGGAGACTCCACAACCTCTCTGGGCAGTATGGTCCAAGGCTCTGTCACCCTCCCAGGAAAGAGGTTTCTCCTCATGTTGAGGTGAAACTTATGCTCCAGTTGATCCCCATCGTTTCTTGTCCTATTGCTGGGCACTACAGAAAAGAGACTGGCTCCTTCTCTTTGACACCCACCCCTCAGATATTTATAGATATTAATAAGATCCCCTCTCAGCCTTCTCAAGACTGAACAGCTCCAGTTCCCTCAGCCTTTCTTCAGGGGGGAGATGCTCAAAAAAAGCTAAACTTCCTCTGTGTAACCAAGACAAATCAGTGCTGCTCCAGATACTAAGATGCAAGTTAACCTTATGATGACTTGATTAACTTTGGAGAAACTGCATCCAAGATGTAATTCTCTGTTGCAACATCTATGCCCAACATTTGCATTAAAAACCCAAACCACACCACAAGACAAAACCAAAAAAATAAAATCCAAACCAAAACAAACAAGCCCACAAACACAAAAACCCCAAACACATATTCAAAATGAAAAATCCCATGGAGACAGACATCATTTACAGACCTAAACCACCAAGTGGGAAGCAAACTGCTTTCCACAGAGCCACCAACAGCTTAACAGCAATACAAGGAATGACTTAATGACCGATTTAGAAACAGAGCACTGTTCTTACCTGATGATTTAGCCCAGGAAGGTGGGTTTTCTTCAGGAGTTCCAAAGATGCTGGATGCCATCTTGTTCCTCCGCACAGGTTGTTCTTTTGGTTCATCAAAACCCAAGGAAAAGTTGGACCCACCTCCAGGAGGACGCAGCACTCTGGAGAGAGAGAGTCAGCTTTACAACCTCACCTGTGTCAACACCATTACTAAGCTGCACTCCAACACATAAAGCAAGATTTAAGAAGCCAAGGGGTCATTGTTGGCTCCTCTAAAGGGCAGACACACCAGCTAAGTTCTGTCCAAACAGAAATCACATGAGATGAGCACGTTCTGCACTGGCTTTACCAACTGACACAGGCTGTCATAGCTTCAGTGTGCAACTGGAACTACAAAGGTGAGCTGCCTGCCAGCCTTCCGTCCAGGCATTTTATTTTTATGTTGCCAAAAAGAGCAGTGGAGACACAGTGCCTGTTCTCTTTGGCAACAGAAAAATAAAATACTCCTGCATTCTACCCCTGCCCTTGCTTTGTTCAGTGTCAGTGAGAGCTGCTGCTACCAGTCTTCAGCCCGAGACAACTAAAAAACAAGAGAAAGTCTGGGGGCATGTCAGAGGGCAGCTTTTTGAAGAGAAGTCTGTAAGGCTTAACATTCATCTTCAAACTGGCAGCACAGCAAAGGCTGAAGTTTGGCATATAAGCCAAAGTACTGGCTGCACCACTGGCAACTGGAGGCTGCAGCCCTTATTACCTTCAGTGCATGGAAAAACCCTTAAGTCTGCAGCACATTACTGGACCAGACTTAAAAGGTGAAATTTAACAGTTTTAAGTTAGACTATTATTAGGAGTAACACGTGTACAAAGCTCCAGATACATAACCTAAATCTAACAGCCTTTAGTCAGACAGAAGCCTGATCACAAGCTCTATTGTGGTCTGCTTTCCAACTTACAGAAATCAACCAAAATTAATGTCAGCAGCAAAATAAATCTTTGAAAGTAAATTCCTTCAGATCTTATTTTCTTAAGCATGAGATCTTTTCAAGGCTGATGGGTTAACTGGAGAAGTCAAACCAAATCCAGACCAAATCAAAATGTATAAAGCCCTGTAAGAACTGTCACAACCCGTGAGATGAAAGTAAAACAAGAGAACGGGGCTTTCAAGGCATCCAGTGCTCTGAAATGAGGACCAGAACAAACTAGGGATGGTGCACATTTCCTCTTCTTAACAGATAATTTAATAAATCAAAACTAGAACCTCACAACAGAACACAGTACACAGCTTGTTAACACACCAAACCAAGGAATCCAACACAAAGAATGTATCTGATTTTACAGTGTCATCACCATTGGCAATTCAGATTTGCTGAGACTTTGAGCTTGTGACATCCCAGATGCAACACAAAAACACTTCTCCAGCCTACAGAGCTCAAACACCACAACCATGAGAAAAATTCACAGAGGTGTGAATTACTTCACTAGCAAACTACTTTTCCTTACAAAATTCTTCTCCAAAGTTCTAATTCCTGATGCTCAGCTGCTAGAGGGAGGCTCCCAGGAGACTGTGTATCATGTTTTAATGATCCAGGAACATTTTATCACTTGCTTTGTCTACTGTCTGTATAAGAGATATGTTGTAATGGTCTCTTTTCCCCCCCCAGAGGAATTGTCCTCAAGTAGGTTTATTTTCTTAGTCACATCTGTTGTGTTTACTAATCTTAAGAACAGTCTGTTCAAAGGGGAGTGTGTTCCCACATGTTAGATTACCTTTATTTTACCAGAGCAGTGAAACCAGTACTCTCTTAACAGCATAACAGTTTCCACTGACAGTCTTAATGGCATTAACAGAAGATGCAATGGAAATTAGAATAAAAAATTAAAAAAATCACTCGAACTGTTAAAAATGAAAAATTCCTCTTACAAGCCCAGCTCACGGTTGACAGAGTTTATTAGAAGTATCTCACAGCCCTGAGATGTTCTAGCACGCTTCACCAAAGCCCCCCTCAACACTTCAAGCAACGAACTGCTCTTAAAATTGCACCTGATGCCCAGTGATGAGCACACTGAAAATCCCGCCCCAAGCCCATCTAGGAAGCACTCTTGTAAAGGGATTTGGTGTTCTGGATTTTTTTTCCTTCTTTGTTTTAAAACGCACCCCAAAAAGCTAAAACGGAAGAGCTAAAACCAAAAGCTAAAACATCTGCTTTGTCAGGCCAAAAGAGTACAGAAAAGACGACACGATGGCTTGAAAGAACGACACGATCCTCTCCAAGCCAGCAGAAACGTGGGCTGCCCGACAGTGCCGTGCAGCTCTTCCTGACGTACCTGCCAAGTTTTCTTTGTTTCGAGACTGGCTACGGCTCCTCCCGCAACCCCTTCCCAGCCGCAGACCCCGTCTGCCCCCCGGGAGCCCTGCCAGGCCCCGCCGCAGGGCCAGAGCCGGGGGAAGGGGCATCCCCCCGCCCCCAGCATGCTCCCTGCGAGCCGACGGTCAAAACAGCAGCAGCGGGAGCTCTACAAAACGACCACCTCGGCCGGGGCGAGGGGTCGGCCAGCCGAGCCCAGCGGCGTGCGGGAAGCGTGCGGGGAGCGAGCTGCGAGCGGAGCGCGACACCGGCCAAGGCGGGCAGGTGGGGAGGCCGGGGAGAGCAGACAATGGAGCACGCTCGGCCCCACCCAGAACGCGGCTGCCTCCTCCGGAGCTGCCCCTCCAAGGCCTCGGGGTAAGGACGGTCCTGGCAGCCGCAGGCAGGGGAAAGCGGCGGGCAGAAAAGGGGAGCAGGGGTGCGGTGCCCCTTCCCAGCCCCCCACCGCGATGGGGCTGCGCAGCGAGGCAGGGAGTCGCCTCCCTTCTTTGTTCGGAAGAGGCAGGGACGCACAGGCACACCCGAGCGGCCCGGGGTGGGTCTCGCCAGTTCCCACCCCTGCAGTTCCCACACCTCCCTCCCCGGGCAGCTGCGGCTGGGCACGGCCACGGCCTAACATCCCCCGCCCGCCCTCACCGCCACCCCCGCGGCAGCGCAGCTGTCTCCCGAGCCGACAAGCAGCCCGCTGCCCCCGGGTGGGTGCGGCCGCCTCCGCCTTCCGCCGACCCGCCCGGCGCGGCCGGGAACGGCGAAAAGGAACCGCACACGCCAAAGCCCGGACCTCGCCGGCACCCGCCGCCGCCCCCGCCCCGTGCCTCACGTCCCGCCACCCCCTTCAGAAGCGCTCCGGGCAGCCCTCTCCGTGCCTGGCCAGGCTCTGATGTGAGGTGGAGTGACGGTCCTGCCGCGAACAACCTCAGCCCCACCGCCCTAATGGTCCCAGCGGCCCCCGAGCCCCCACCGGACCTGGAGCTGTTCCTGCCACTAGGGTCCATGCCTGAAAAGGTGGTCGTAGTGGTCATAGCGGCAGGGACGGAAGAAACAGACGAAGGGGAAGGGGCTCCGTTGAGAGGCCAGCGGGGAGCGACGGTCCCGGGAGCTCAGCAGCCTCCCGTAGAACCCCGTGCCCTCCTGCTGCCGGTGACAACTGCAGCCGCCGCCCGCCCCGGCCGCGCTTTTTATATCAATCGTAAGGGTCGCCCCCCGGCACTACTGTCATTGGACGGTTCAAACCCAATCCCGAGCTCCTATTCGACCACGCCCCGCCACTCTGCTCTTTATCCCGCCTCCCTGCCTTTTATCCCGCCTCACAGTCTACTCTCTTGCGCCTCGCCTCAGCTCATTGGCGAAGCAATACGTCTGCTCGGCGCTGATTGGCTGTGCCCGGGCGGCGGCGCCCCGTGCCGATAATTGGCGGGAGGCCCGTCGCTCACCCCAGCTCAGCTGCGATTGGCGGAGCCACCCCTGAGGCGAGACAAAAGTCGGGGCACCGCTTCCCTCGGGAGGTGGTCCCGGCCAGGGGCGGGGGAATGACCCCATTACCAGCCCCTCCACGTCCCCCCCCCCTCTGCTTCCGAAGCCATCTCCGAGCCCAACACCTCAAGTACCAGTGGATGTTGGGCCACCAACGCGCTGCCCAGGCTCCCCGCTTGGCCATCGCAGGTGCCCCACAGCATTTCACGGTGCAACACCAGAGCACTCGGATGAACAATACAGAGGTCAGCGAGGTACGGGAGGTGTTTGCCCGAGGCTGCTGTAGCATTAGGAGTTGGCTCCAACGAGGATAGAGGGACAGGCGACAGCCTGCAGAGGCACACAGGGCTGGTGTGAAATGCTGTCACCTCAAAAGACATGGCAGAAACAATTTGAGAGTGTCAGAGGATGCTGGAGCAGTGGGTTATTCCATGAAAATCAAGCAAGTCCCAGAACATCTATGATAGGTGGGAACACAAAGCCCAACAACCTGTCTTAAAAGCATGAGGCCATGTGCTTTTGTGGCATTATATTCCATCAAGGGCAGCAGAAAACTCGAGGCACATAATTTAAATGACCAGATGTTGGCTGGTGACCTGTCAAGTCCACCTTCAATTTGGTGACTGGGCTGCTGCTTTCAGACATAGAGATGCTTCCTTGATCACCACAGCTTTTACTCCGAACTCAACACATCAGGACTTTCCACTGCAAATGTTATTTTAATTAGTACTTGCATTTAGGAGGGGGAAGGGGGGTAGAATCTGTTCTACCCAGCCCTCCCAGTTTGCACCAACAGCAGCCCTGGGCACTTCCAAAACTCTCTACTCTAGAAAATAATATTTTATTTTTTGTCTGGAAAACATAAGCTTTGTTCAGGCTGCTCCACTCTATGTACAACATGAGGTGTCAAGTGTTTGAATTATCACCAGCCTTACTATTAACACAGCTCAGGAAAGACCTCAACTGCTAAAACTGCACATTACAGCACCACGGTTTTTATTATTTTTTCTAATCTAGGATCTGTAAAAAAAATCTTAATAAAAAAAAAAAACCAACAAAAAAAACCAAACCCCAACCACTATTTAGGTCCCCAGGGAATTCTGTTGCATCACATCTTTATAGAGGTAGATTAAAGGGAAATGTTAAGTAACATGACACAGTTGTTTGAATTCCATTATCCCTTAGGCTTGGGCATTAAGAAGTCAAATACCTATTCACATACAGGTTATGCATCTGCTCTCTTGGGAACTTCCAAAAGTATTTTGTCATCTAAATGTTTTTAATTCAAACCCACAGGATTTGACTCTTAAATTTGTACCCGAGACACGTGGGGCCATTTTTTTAAAAGCCAAGATGAAGAAAAACCTGTTCCCTCTGACAAAGCTGGTTCCTACAGGCAGCTTTAGAATTCTAAACCTTTGCTGTTTCCAGGGTCCCCACTGATCTCTCAGTCCTGGCTGCAGGACAGTCTCTAAATAAAAGCTGCTCTGCTGATTGTTTACCCACAAGATGAAGGGGCTTCTGAAGGTGGCTACAGAAAAAAGGGCTTTCAGTCCTTCTCCAGATGATGACATTTGACCAGAACAATTCTCAGCAGCTGTTTGGAAAACTCGGGCACCAAACAATTCCACCTGTTGTTGAAATGCAACCAGCAATGAACAGAAAAAGCATTTGGAAGCCTGAACAAGACTCCAGGAAATGCAAGGGTTGGGCAACCAGAGATACCAATGGTTTGAGAAAAGCCTCAGCTTGGTCACACTCCTCAAGATTTCTCACTGGTGTGACTAAGGGTTTCTCCTTCACACCACTCTCTGCTATTTACCAAGACCATTCTTTCTTCCAAGTTCATACTACAACATGAGGTTTTGACTCAAGTCTTGTCTTCTTCCCCCAGTTCATTGATGGATGACAGTAAAGAGAGTCAGCTAATAAATAATCCTTGCTACAGCTGGATTTGCAGCTGTCAAAGACTTCCACACCTGAAGTGCTGCAGGGTGGATACTCAGGGGAAGCCTGGCACCCTGTGGATTCCCCTGGCATCCTATGGATTCAATAGTTTGTCCTCCCGAGCACATGCCATCAGTGCCAAGAGCTGTGCAAGCTGCTCTGGTGCCTCTCTACATCTTCAAGAAAAGCTCCCAACACTAAGTTACTGCTTGGGAAGGAGATTTGAACCATGATGTCTGGTTCTCTCAATTCTCTCAAACTTGCAGGGATGTTCTGAACAACATCAAAAGCAGAGTGGCCAAGGCACACTGCTGGTCTCATCCGGGCATCCAGCATGACCAGGTCTGTACTCCACTGTTCCTCAGTGGAAAAGACAACAAGCATCACTGGAAGGGGAAGTCACTGTCCTGACAGACTCCTCAAAGAGCTCCTTTCATTCCACTTCCCTCTTGTTAAGAGTTTGCTTGAACTGCAAAATTTTCTTTATCAAGTGATCTTCCAAGAGCCCTTTGCAGGGCATCAGATGGGCTTTGATGAGATCTATGGACTGGATGCTGAAAAGGGGGTCCAGGTCACCAAAATCAGCACAAAATTCATCAAATGGTGTCCTTTGTGTCAATGTCCCTCTGGACAATACTCCTTTCCTAAGGAGAAACAACCAATTTACTATTTATTTAGTCCAAAGTCATCCTCCTATCAGGACTGTCAAAAGCTACAGCTCCTCCCAGTCCCCTTTCCCACTGCAGCTTCCTCACCAACTCCTCCTCTTCTGTTGTCTCCCTACAGCACCCCACACACAGCCCCTGATGATGTTGGGATCTCTGCTGACAATGAGCCACTCCTTCCATAGCACCACCAGCCCTACCTCATCCCTCCTGCAAAAACTGAAATTCTTCAGGGATAGGGGAAAATTCTTCCCCCTCTAGAGGACTCAAACTACCTTATAATAAACACCATCCCAGCACCTCCATGTGAGGGTCAGCACATGAGTCCCATGGTCCTAGTGAAGAAACCAGAAAACCTCTGTGATGTGGAAGGCTAACCAAAAAGTGCAAACAGGGATTAAAATCCAGCCTTTCATCTCCTATTTATCCCCACACCCTACCTCTCAAGCACCAGGGAGAAGTGCTGTACTACCAATTAATTCCAACAGCAAGTACAAAAAAGCAAGATAGAGGATTAAGTTATTCACCATTGAAGCACATTCAGTTTGGCAACTGGTTAACAGCCAGCATGAATAAACCTCAATAATCCAGAGAATGGGATATATTAGTTACAGTGATAATATAATTAAGAATAATTCAAGTTAAATTCTTCTAGATTGTCTTTTAAGCCTCCACAACAATCCATCACACCAGCTGATACAAGTGTATCAAGAACAGGCCACAATCTAGGACTCTTCATAAACATCCTTCAATTTATTGTTCACTTCCAATTTCATAGCTGATGATCAAGGAAGTTTTTCATTCTAAGCTTTGACAATAAATTGTCAGTCCTCAGAAATTCAATTCTTTCCAACTGGCTGGAGCAGACAGGGTATTTTAGCTCTGAGCCAGTCACATTATACCTCTTCATTAATGTTGCAGTAACTGTCACAATAGAACCAGCATCCTGCAGACAAAACGACAGCACTTGAACCATCTGACTGGGAAGTAACAAAGTGAAGGCACCAGAAAAGAATATTCTTGCAAGAAAATAATCTTGCTTTGACCACAACCTCTGCAGAGACACTGTAGCTGTTTTGATATTGTTGTTATCTTGAAGCAGGAATTATCTGAGCACTACCCCAGGGACTTTGATAGGAACACCTCCATGTGCAGTACAACAATCTCTCACGTTACTACTTGGAGTATTTTCTTACACACTGAGCAGTTCAGTGTGTTCCATTTCAGAACAGCCTGTCACTCTCACCCCTCCTGAACCAGGAGCTCACAACATTTAATACTGAACCTCACAGGAGCCCTACTACCTGGATACATCCCTGTTGGGCAGATAAACCACAGCACTGATTTTCAGGGGTTAACCAGAGCCCCATCAAAGCCAGCTGTGCTTTCACTCTGTCATTAACCCCCTGTATGTGAATTAAAGTGTCTTACTTTGGGTGTCCAAGACAGACAATTTTGGTTACATCTTTTCAAATAACCATCAATGCCCATTCCAACCCTGAAACTACCTGAGGGACTCAAACCCCAGCCCATGCTAAAGTTCTAACCACCCCTAATAACACCCCTAATAATTGTACCCAGTTACAGCTTACTCCATTCCTTTTCATTTTAAATCCACAAGAGGAATATTAACTAAATTGCACATCAATTACTTAACACACACAATTTGAAAATCATGGCTAATGATGCAATTTGCCCAGGCCCTTGAAAGAACCCAGCTGTTTAATATGAGAAACTCACCTCTCAGCTACTGCAACAAGATCTCTGCGCAGTTTTCCTTTACCCTCTGACATGGGGGCTTCTAGTTTTCTACGAGCACAAACAGGAGACCTGTCACAAACCCAGCCAGGCCAAACAGCTAAGGGAACTCCAAATAATTTGATTGAAACTGTTTATATCTCCAGACTTCATACCACTTCTGAATCACCTAGCAGTGCCTTTCATGGTGAAGTCACAGCAAAAGCCACCTAGGTTCCAGCAAAGAGGAATCAGGGGTGCACTCTCCAGCAGCACAGGAGCAGTACTGACAGCAGTACTGACAAGCAACAAGCTCTGTCATAAGGAGAGTATTGCAAGACCATGCAAGAAGACACATAAAAAAAAAAAAGTTATTAAAGAAACAAGTTTGTATTTCTGCACAATACATATCAGAATGTGCCAGACCACTTAACAGTTTGCTAGACTAATGCAAATAAAATATTTGAGGCCCTTAAGAAACAAAGTCACTCAAGGTCTTTTAGAGTCCCTTGATTTTTATCCAATCAGGGAAACCCCTCTCAGAAAAGGCCATTTAACAGTTTTGACTGCAGTGAAACAAACACTAGTCAGCAGTTAGAGGAACTGTAATCGATGCATTGCCATCTTTTTTTTGACAGTCTAGAGGAAATTTCAATTTATGCTGAATTAAGGTGCATTTCCAAAGCTACCACACCAATCCATAGGTACAAAAGCCTCTGTTTTTAAGTTTTGCACAAGGGATTTCTGGCAGCTAATCAAAATTCATGTTAAATGGCCTCATTTTATTAATGGAACATTGTTAGAAGAATCCTGCACTTAAGTACATGACAGATGAGGCACCACTCTACTAATTCAAGAGATTAAGGCATTGTTTCTAAAGCAGGCTGTTCTGTACCTGTTGCTTGACTTCTGTTGCCTCAGGAAAGAAAAAAAAATAGTCGGCAAGATACAACAGGGAGTTTTGAGCTTCACAGTCTTAAGCTGGGTTGAAAGAAATGGTATTTAAGAAGACCTCACCCTTTCTCCAGAAACTGAAGCAAGTCCAAACACCTATTTTGGCCAAAGAAAATCAAGGCAGCTTTCTCCTGGGAAAAGTCCTGGCACATCATCAAGTTGAAAGAATTTCATACTGCTACTAGAAGCTTGGCCAGGTTGAAAGCCAGGGATTCCAAAGCCAAAGAAAAATGTATTCCACATCTAAGAATGATGCTGAAATCTACTCCCATCATCCTTGCTTGCAAAGAAGATTTTCTCCAGCCTTATTTGGTTTGGATATGAAAACATGCATTCACAAGAGGGAATTTCAACTTTGCAGTGTCCAAAGATGTTTAGAAGATACATACCAGAGTATGAAATAATCTACCTAGCAATTTCCTAGAATGAAGACAATGGTGTAGATGCCATCCTTCAGCTCCACAGTCAAAAGACACTGCAAACCAGACACTATTGCTCTTGGAGCTACATTAGATGCAATTAATTTCATATCAAACGTGTTAAAACCACAACAGAAGTCAAACAGATCACTGTCCATCAGCTGAAGGGACAGACTCATTTTCACCAAGTTAAAAGAATTTCCAGACCCAGCAGGCCCAGGTCTAACATGTAATAATCACTTCTCAAATTAACTATTATCAAAGCTACCACCAAAAAGGGACCTCTGCCAAAGGTTAATACCTAAAAGAGCATTAACTTACTGCAAACACGACAAGATATTGGAACATTCCTAGGCCATAGGAGAATATTTTGGGGCTCCTGAGTAGAGATACAGAATCTTTTGTGAATGGCCACTGATTTCACCACAGCCTCCAAATTTCCCCATGAGAAAACTCAACAGCCCTGTGGAAAAGACTCAGGAAAAACATCACTGTCTCCCTTCAGTCCTTAGAGCCTTTCCCCTTCCAAGTAGGAACACCCCAATGGTAAAGCAGAACTTAGAATCTCCACAGCCATAACTAAATGTACCCAAAACCAGAAGTCAATGTTTTATTTTTGCTTTACATTTCCAAACAGCTCCCATTTGATACCACGGCAAACTGAATGCTTAATGGAATCATTTGCTCTTTAACTTAAATGGTCACATCAAAAAGCATTCAAATACAGAGTTTTAAGTAAGATACTGTAACAATATTGATGTTTCTATCAAAGACTGACAAAAAGAGCTCAACCCAAAGGCATTAGTAAGTAGTTCAATATTTTGCAGTTTGCCTAATCAAACATTTTTGGCTTAGCAGAGCATACACACACACAAAAAAACAAAAACAAAAAAAAAAGGAAAAGACAATCAAAGACAAAACTAACTTTTTTCCAGTTCAACTACTGACTGACTGAGAGGTCTCAAAGCTTTTCACTTCTGACAGTCTTCTGACCATAAAAGGGGGATCATGCTTACTTACCACATAGAGCTGAGAACTGAGAAGCATAAAGTGCTGCAGAGAATGAAATACAACTGCTGAGTACTATCAGTCCAGAGAAAAATAAAGAAAACTGGTTATTTTAAACAAGAAGTTTATTTAAACAACAAGACGCTTTACTTGAAGGGAAAACTATCTAGGATTTTTTTCTTGTTTTCTTTTTTTTTAAGAGTAATTTACCCCTACTTAGACAGAGATTGCTCTACATGTAACAGCTACGTACAAAAAAGTTATAAAATTGTCCTTGGTTTTACAATGATAAAAGAAAAAACATTGAAATTATCCAATCAAACAAGGTATGCAAGGTTTTTGTTTTTAAACAGTGAGAGCAAAATAACTTACTGGAATATAAAGATAAAAGTAGAAGGAGCATGCCACTAATGGAGAAAGGGGCATTTTCACAGAACCAGTTTGTTTTCCCACCCCATCTCCATTAAATGTTGATCAAAACATACCATTGGCCATTTAGTTAAAAAAAATATGCATTATGTCTGTGCACATACACCAGTTACTTTATGTACAATAGAAGGAATAGGAAAAACAAAAAAAAATCAGAGAGAGAAGAGAAAAAACTATACTGCAGTAGTCAGGATGTGGCTGAACCAAGTCTCATGTTTCTAACTGTGGATGTGTTGCCTGTGGGAGCACAGTTCTGGAGAGGAAAGTAGCAGGTTCTTTTTTTGTGTGTTTGTTTGTTTTAGTAAACTCCTCCTGTTTGCTGCTGGAACACATCAATTGTATCTTCATCCTCCATTTCCAACTACAGCAGGAAAGAGAAAAAAAAGACTTTCAACTCTTCTCAGGTATCTACTACATGCCAGGTCATTCTTACACTTCAACTCTATCTACCGTCTCCTACTTAGTCCCTTACAGCATTGCCACAATTCCACTTTGCTGCTGCTGTTCAAATGGCTTCTGCTACAGCACTAAAAGCTGTAGCACAGTACAATCAAGGCCCCTAGCTCAACTAGGCAGTAACTTTGCACAAAAAAAGCACCAAGAAACCTCTTTTACATGGTCAGTGATGCAGCAAGCTGCCCAGTGAGAAACAGCAACACTTCATCAACAGAAGTCTCCTTTTTCACTGTAATTTTTACGCTTTGATATTCCTAGGATGTTAATTTTTACCAACTGGCAAAACCTGTACCAAGACTGAAGGAGTTGCTCTAACTAATCTAAGTTATATTTCTAAACAGTCTTAATTTCTGCTCCAGGAAAACAAACTGGTCTATGGCATTTACCACAGCTATAAATAGACTGATCCTTAGCTTGAGTATAACATGGATGTAGAGATAAGCACCCTCTTGCCTCAATTATCAGTATTCCAAGTTAAAAAGTTGCATAGATTATGTCCATAAAAGTCATGTTCTTTGGAGCAGATGCTTAGAGAGCACAGATCTACCATAAACCTTCTAAAAACAAGACTCTCTTATTTCATAATAAGTGGTTCTGAAAAGAATACAAAACTGTATCACTTGGAAAGACTGATTAAACCCAGCTACTTGGAGCAGCACAGAACAATACTCAAGTCACAGTGAACCATTCTGTTCTTGGAATGGCCTCCACTTTTAACCAGTTACAGATAATCCCGACTTATGCTGCTGAAACAGAGCTTCAGATTACAATTAACAGAAAATAACTTTCACATTACAAATGCAAATTTGCCAATAGGATCCCTGTTAATATCCTGGTAAGTTTCCATAAAAATTAAAGCCATTGCTTCAAGAAAAAAAATCAATTATCAATTACCAATTCTTATCTCAGAGCTGTGACTCAAAAGTGACAGTTTAAGACTCACCATCTGTACACTGTACTTCATTTTCTGATGTTATTAGTACAGTGATCCAGAATTATTCAAAACACAGAACTTTTAGATTCAACTTCCAACAGTTCTAAACCAGTTATGCCAAAATAACGGTAAAAAAAAAAAGACCAAGTTCTATCACTAATACAAAAAATGACCCAAGTATTGTGCATGAACAGAACCATGCAGCTGTGCAGCAGGTCAGGCAGTCTGCAGGGCTGCTGTTTACCTGTGCGGGTGTGTCTGTCTCGTTAATTGGCTGCCCATCGAACCGGAATCTGATTTGCCTCATTGACAACCCCTGCACAAAGAGAAGCAACACAAAGGGAAATAAGTCTGGTGTAAAAGTGCTCAGGAGTTTTCTCTTGGATTTCTTATTGGAATTGCAGCATGATCATTAAAAGGCATCACTCATAACGCATGACACAGATTTTTCACTCCCCTTATGCACTGAATTTGAGGCGTTTCACTACAAATCCTTGCAATCTGTTTTGTATTAAAAATTGTATTGTGGCCAATAACTAAGAAAGCAACAGTGCCCCCACTGACTGCAGGTTCAAATAAAGCCACTTCTAGTGCACAAGTCTCATCCCAAACACTGGGATTTTTACAGTGCTTTTTAATAATAATTCACTTTAAATTTTGCTGCAGCATTTTGGGTAACAAATGTCACACAGCAATAGTCAGCAGCCCTTCCTGTCCCCCAAAGCCAAGGCATTCTACAGTCCTGTTTCCAGCAATGCAACCACCAGCTCAGTCTGCAGCAGCAGAGTAGACAATTGTAACTCTCTGACCTCCAGTTCCCATTAACAAAACAATATCAGTGGATCAAAGTTTTTCCATGCACAGAATGAACTTTTTTTTTTAATAAGGAAGCTACTTCCAGAAACTACTGAGTTTTTTGAGCTAGTGTTTCTATCACAATAGTCATTTTGCTGACATCTTCCATCCCCAGAAGACTAATTAATTCTCATTCTCCCTTAGCCAACAGATTCAGAAAGATAACAATATTATCTTATATATTATCAAATGAACATAAACTTTAGACTCACAAGTTTTCAAAGATATTCTACACCACACTATGTTGTACAACCAGAGCCAAGAACTCTGGCATTTATTCTTTTCCCAGTTCTACCTACTCCCTCTCTACAGAGGATCTAAAACCACAAAAGTCCAGCAGGTTGAGAAGGAAATCCCATGTATCGCGTGGTGCTGCTCTGAATCAGAGCCACACAAGAGCAGATGTAACATACAAAAGAAAACTTCATGTTCTAATTATTTTTGAGGAACTGATTTGTCAGGAAAAAATATTTTAATAAGGAATATGAGTAAACTGTTTGTTTGTTTTTTATAGTTCACAGAAAAATGCCTTCTCTGGTGTGACTAAGATTCTGCAGCGTTTACTCCTCTAGTTGAAGACGACCATGTGGCCAAGTGTCATGGCAGCAACACATTTTCACACAGCAACATTTGGCTTGAGTTGTTTTTTATGACATTTTGTTTCTTAAAATATATATTTCCTATTCCAACTGTTCTTTTTTTTTTTTTTTTCCAGGTTCCTGACAACTTCATGAGCTAAATAAATGCTAGCTGACAACATCCTGAAAAACCACCTTGGTGAGATTCATATCCACAAAGAATTAAGTATATTCCAAGGATGATTTTTTTTCCCCACTTACAATAATCACAAATAGTCTTAATATTCTAAACCTATAATTCAGAGTTGAGTTACTTCCATTTTAGGTGTACTTCATGCAATACATGATTTTCACTCTTTAAAACTGCTAAATTCTGTACTATATGCAGTTTCCTCTTATCCAAAAGGAAATCTAAAGTCCACAGCTTTAAGGATTTGAGGACTGGGTATGCACAGTTAGGAACACAAAGTCTAACTTCTGGAGACACTCAGAACAAATGCTTTAAAACAAAGTTTGAGAAGCACCTGAGAAAAAAAAATTAAATAAAAATTAAAGACAAGTCCATCTCCACAGAACAATCCTTTGGATAACTACTACCTTAAAACTGAAGTGAGAAAAAGTATCTCCCATACTAAAGATTCTATTTATTTTTCTTTCCCACTGACACCTTTGGTTTGTTGTTGGTTTGGGGTTTTCTTTAAGCAGATTAGAAATTCTGGTGAAAAGTTTTAGAATCTCACTTTTGTTTGTGTCCAAGTAACTTAAGTATGAATGGTACTTCCAAAATCTGTGGACAATCAATCAATCCTCAAACTCCCCAAAGGTATAAACTGATCTACAGAATATAACCTGGATTTGCACAACAGAGGAAAAATGAGCCCACAGTCTCAAATATTCACTGATCTATCCCCAGAACGTTCATACAAGAGCCAACTCTCCCTGTCTTTATTCCTATCACTGTCCTGTTGCAGCAAAGGGTAAACTGATTACCAGTCTGTATGTGAATTAAGTGTGTTTGTCTTGGTGGTGGAAGAGTTACCTCAGTATTTTACACTGACTTTACTGTATTCAACAGTGCCACTGAATATCTGTGCTAAAAAAAACAAACAACAAACCAAACAAAAAACCAAACTGAAACCAAAATACAACAAATACCCTTCCCCAGTTCTAAACACTTTTGTAGAGATGGAACTTTTTAAAAGCAGACATTCATTAAAAAATAATCACGGACAGCAGAGACAAAATTTTCCTACTCATAAGCTTGAGAAGGAAGTGTTAAATGGCACTGCTCTGATACAGGTGGTTTTACAACTTCCAACAGCCACCTGCAACCTCACAGCCTGGCTACATCTGCCACTGTGCTAACCAAAATACATTTTTTTGTCCTTCAGAGGATTAATTTAACAACTAGGCCACCAGAGAGAAAACAAAGGTCATCATTAAACACACAAGCTCCTTCCCAAGCTAGACATTAGATATTGTTAAACCTTGGAATACTCATTGATATTCCCTCATCTCAATACAACACTACTAAGCTAATAAATCAGAAGCCTATGACCAGAAAAAGATATTACTCAGAGTTATAAAAATACCTCTGATTATCACTCATGTCTCTATCCTAAGTTCATACCATGTTTCTAACCCACCCTTTCCATACTGGCATTTTTGAGCAGTAGAGCAACAGTTCCCTCCCAACAGGCTACACCTACAATGCAGATTTCACAAAGATAACAGCAGATCTTTACCAGTTTCCTGTCAGTCCACTCTGCAACAGATCCTAAGAGCAATACACTTCCCACAACACAATTAGTTTCTGTTAAATCTTTATAATTTTGCATATTTACATAGTTTTAGGACTTTACTGCCTCATCTATCTCTAAGGAGATCTCCTCTCCCCCAGACACGGGTCCTGCTGATGATCATACCTGTCGTTCACAATAGGCTTTCATTAGTTTACTAAGTGGTGTATGCCTCTTAATCTTAAACTGCACCACAGACCCATCTTGCCCTGCCACCTTCAGATTAATGTGGTCATTGTTTTCAGTCTTCACTCCTTCCTGTTGAGGAAATAAAAAGAAAAAGAACAACACTTTTAAAAAAGGTATGAAACAAGAAGTTAACATTATACCAAAGTACAACAGGTCACTCAGAAGGAGGAAATGAAGATATTATAGCTGGTTACCAACTTGAAACTCTGAATTAGGAAATAAAGATTGATACTTTTATTTGAAAATTAAAATGTCATACACAAAAAACCCAACCTCAAACCCCTTTAGTTGTCATTCTTCAAATTGGTTAATAGGCAAAATTGCAGTGAAGACCTATTAGGTCAGCTGTTTTACACAAATTTAAGGGGGGAAAAAAAAAAAAGTTACTTCTATCAAGGACACAATAATATGCAAAAATACAGTTCTTCATCAGAGCAATAGTTATGTATGTTATAACCATAATCTCAACTACTAGCAAGTCTCTTTCTTGCTGTATCCCAAACTTTTTTTTGGTTATCAGTTCAGGTACTACTGAAGAAAACTCTGAAGTACTTTAAAGGGCTGTATGTAAAAAAGTGACAAACTCTGAAAGGAACCAAGATTTCTCTTTCAGAAAAACGTTCAGGGGAAAAAAAACCACCCCCAGAATTCTCCTAAATAAGCAGCCCAATCCTTCTGCTTCCATTAGAAGCCAGAGGCAGAAACTACAGAGAACCAACTTTCCAACTCTGTTGCTTGTGCTTCCAGGGCAGAGGCAAAGCGAGGGCTGCAACTCTAGCAGCGCCCAGGCAGCTCTGGCCCCTGAGTTGCCCCGCAGCATTTTCATCTTTGTTTTCTTTAGGAGAAGCGACCGGAGGCCGGAGAAGCGGCGAAGGCAGCGGGTGGCCCGGGCCGGGGTGCGGGTCCCCGCCATGTGACAGATGCCCCGCACGCCGCGCTCCAGGCCCCGGCCCCGCGCCGCCGCCGCTTGTTATTTTCTGGCGCCTTCAAACTCAGTTTAAAAAATGGAGGAGGGGGAGGGAAAAAAGAAAAAAAAAAAAAAAAAAAAATCGGCGGTAGCGCGGCGTTGGCCGATTGTGCGGCTTGGGTTTTGTTGGGTTTGGGTTTTGTATTTGTTGGGGGGTTTTTTTTTCTGGGTTTTGTTTTGGCCGTGGTTGGTTTTAATTCCTGCAGTTGAAACGCTAAGCTCCCCTCCGCCCGCAGGACCCCCCCGCGGCCGGAGGAGCCGGGGCGAGAGGCAGCACAAAAGGGGCAGGGAGCGCTGCCCGCCCGCCCCTCCCGAGCCGGAAAGGCCCCGGCGCGCTGCTGCCAGCACCGTATGGGAAGGGGCTGGCAAGTGCCCCAACCAAAGGCTGCTTACGAGCGGGGATGCTGCGCCCGGGCCAGCCCCAGCCATCGCCAGCCGCGCAGAGGAGGCCGGATCTGGCCCCTCGAAGAGGAGGAGGAGGAGGAAGGCAACCGCCTCCAGACCTGCCTCTCCCCCTGAGGAGGGCGGGAAGGGAGCCCGGATTCGCCCCCCTCCTTTCCCCGGCCGCCCTCCCCGGGGATCCTCCGCCCGCCCCGGGAGGCTGCGGCCCCGGCCCCCCCCCCCCTTTCCCCCGGCGGGGCGGGAAGGCGGCCGCGGCCTGGGTGCGCAGGAAAATGGCGCGCAAAGCCGGCGCGGCGGAGCCCAGGGCCGTTGGCTGGCCGGGCCGGGGCCGGGGCCGCAGCCGGGCCCTGGCCTCGCGCCGCCACCGCCGCCTGAGGGGCGAAGTGAGACGGCGGGAGCGAGGGAAGGAGGCGGAGGGAGGACGGGAGGGCGCCTGCCTCACCTTGGGCTTCTCGTCGGCCATGGCGAGTCAGCGATGTCCGGGCCACTCCGAGCGCCTCACAAAGGGGGGGAAGAAACGACCGAGCGCGGCGGAGAAGAGAGGAGAGAGAGAGAGGGGAAGGCGGGGGGGGGGAAGGGAGCGCGCACGCACTGCCGCGGGGCCGCGCCTTGCCCCCGTGCGTGCGCGCGCCCGCCCCATCCGCCAGGCTCCCCCCCGCCCCCCCCCGCGGAGCGGCCCCGACGCCCATTGGGCCCCGGCAGCCGGGAGGGGGCGGGAACGGGGCGGCGCGAGGCGAGGGGGAGGGGGCGCGCGCGCGCCCCGGCCGTTACATAACGCGGCGGCGGGAGGCGGAGCGTGCGCGCGCCCGGACACTGCCCGCCCTGCGTGCGCGCGCCCCGCCCCGCCCGCCCGGCGGGCGCAGCGGGCTCTGCCGTGCGGCGGGTATTGTCCTGCTCAAAATGGCCGCCGGGCCGCCCGGGATCAGCCCTCCGCGGGCAGCCCGCTTCGCGCCCGCCCCGGCCGTGTCCCCCTCAGCGCTGCCGGCCCTCACGCAGCGGTCCCGTTGGGTGCCCTGGCTCTCGGGCCTGCTGCGTTCTCCCCACCAACGCCTTTTCCCCGGTGCACCCCGAGAGTGACCCCTCTGGCTCGGCCACCTCAAACCCGGCGCGTTTTTCTCCCTGCTCGCAGTCCTTACTGACAGAGGCTGTGAGGTTCAGCAGCCACCCACCACGCTTCTGAAATCTCCAGCCTTCCCCTCGAGGAAGGTGAGGGGTGAGTTTGCCCTCAAATACGTGTAGCTCCTGCAGATGGAACTGAGACTACCGTGTCTAAAAAAATGAGACTTCCATATAATTAAAACAATTGCAGTCAAAGTTTACTTATATTCTTCAACATGATGTAGCACCTCAAAATTTAAGATAAATGAGAGGATAACAATGCTGCTAATTATGTGATGCCTTCAAGTTCATTCCAATGGAGGGAAGGAGGAAACCCTCAGTAACAGGATTTCATTGAGCACCACAAAACAAGTTTTGAGCCTTTTTTTTTTTCCCCATCAGCATTACACTCACCACCATCATTGTCAACTGTTTCTCTACAACACGTAGGTGGAAAAGAAACACCATAAAAATGACTCTTGTAAATACTTTGGGGATGGATTTGCCAGCTGGTCATCAGTCCACCGCTCTGGGTGGTGAACATGCTCAGGATCAGGATGCCGAGGTGGCCGTATGGTCACACACAGCCTTTGCTCCCGGTGACAAAACCCAGGTCTGCATGTAACACACCTCCAGCACCATTTGAGAGATGTTAAAAGATGTGAATTATTCAGAATAAATTGCTTAAGCAGTGAAGTATCAACTGAGGAGGAACAACTTGGCACAGACTGCAGGCTCACTTTTCACTGATCCCCCTCCTCTGCCTTTTGTCATGTTACTTCACATTCCAGGACCTCCCTTCCGGGTGTGGACACACGGGGACTTTTTGTTTGATTGCAGTTATCTGGAAATTGAACAAGAGCAACAGCTGCTGAGGACAGGACAGCAAAGTGAAACCTTTATGTGAACCCACAGTTGAGAAACTAACTCAGGCACAGCCCTACCTGAGACAGCAAAGCTGGCCCGTGCAGCCTGCTGAGCCTCCACAAATCATGGGCAGGGGTCTTTTACTGTCTCCTTGTAGATTAGGTTCCTGTTTATTGTACAGTTTCCCTCTGCTTCAGAACGCTGCAAGATCAGATTTCATTCAAAATTCCACAGAACCTTTTAGCTGTAGTATTTTGCTCCTTCTGAAGAGTCTTTATGAATCAGTTCTGGAAAAAAATCCCTGGCGCAGCTCAGTCTGACCCATGAAGGCAACTGAGATGCTGTTTTAAGTTGTGACAGCAACTCAGTTACTCCTTTGAGCTGCACTTTCCACTCCTACTTGTGTCGTTTTCCTTAAGTGATCATCAAAAGACTGTTCAAATCAATCTATCCTGCCTGTTTTCCCTGTATTTAATTACTCATGCTATCATTTTTCTATTTATTTAAGCTACTGGAAAGCAAGGAGCACTGGTGGATGGAGAAAACACACTTCTGTACAAATCCTCCTCCCTCAGTCCGATCAGTCTCCTAAGATCTCTCTTCACCTTCCATTTTAGCTGTGAAGAGCAATGGGCAATGCCATCTAGACCTTCCAAACTCCATTAGCATCACTAAGAAGCAGGAACACGTCAGAACAAAGAAATAAAGCATCTTAAGCCCTGCTCTATTCTTCTACTTCATGTATTTTTTTTAAAGCGAGACTCAAAACACAAGGGGTGTTTTACAGAAGAAAAGACAAGTGCCATTCCCAAAGGACCTTAAATTCTATTTTTAGAAATGATGCAACATCACAAGAGAAGCAACTGCTGTGAGAAAGGGTGTCACAAGACTGATGTTGCTCCATGGTCCCGTTTTATTTTGCTCTTGCTACATCTCCCCCCTCCCTCTTTGAAGATCTCTCTATTACAGGTCCAGGAGGAGGATTTCTTTGGGAAGTGGGAATGAAACAGGTCAAGGCCCGAGAGCAACGAACAAACCCAACGCAGGAACGGCATCAAGAGAGATGCATGTTAAGGCCAGTGTCAGAAATAGAACAAATGTGCTTAAAAGGAGACAGGGAAATATGCTGGATTTTGAGAACATATGGGATTTCACTGCTGCTCAAGTCAGGTGTGCTCAAAAAAGCTGAAAACTGTTTCAGCTGTACCACCATCGGTCTCACCACTCAGATCCCCCATCACAAAGCAGGTTGATACAAACATCCTATTCACAGGGGTTTTCTTCTTACCCAGCAAGAGAGGAAACACCTTGTACAGACTGAGCAGAGATGACAATGAGCAGAGTGCTAAAACCTGCAGGGATGTCTGGCCAGACAGCCACACTCGGAGTGAGCAGCAGGGGAGAAGCCACACTGGGAACTACAGGGGGCCCAATCCTGCAGGTTCCAGCCTGCAGCAGAGCAAGGCAAAGGCAAAGCTTTTTGTTTCAGCTCCCGTTCTTCAATGCATTGAGTTGTGAATGGGGAAGCACCACAGTGAGAATTCCAGAGAAATTCCATCTCTGAGAAAAAAATACCACATCTTGGTTCCTAAAATATTTATGTGCTTTGCTTCATCCTTGTACAGCAGTTTTATAAGGAAGACATATGATGTATGTAGACCTTGCAGAGTTCTTTGGTTTAATTCTCCACCCTCTTCTGAAGAGGGCAGGGAACAACTATATTCCCTTTTCTCCCTGCAGGTAGGGCTGTGCTTCCCCATGGAGCAGTCCACAAGAGACAAATTGTTAAGTGTGGAAAAGGCTAAAAGGAATGCAAGGGAAACACATGTGGCACGGTGAAAGAACACAGGGATGCTCCAGGCACTTGAGTGTCCCTAGAACACCTCAAGTGACAAGTTCTGCTCTCAGAGTTGCTACTCAGATGAGCTCACATGGAGAATATCCTTAGCTTCACTACATGGAAAACAAAGAACGACTCCCATCCTTGTAAAAAGGATTTCACATGGCAGGCAAGTCTCAGATTTCCATTAATCTCCATAGTAGTTATGCACTGCAGTTCATTAATAGCTTTTAATTATGATGCCCATACCAGCAGTGGGCTCTGGAGTTTTCTCCAGTGCACTGACAGCACAAGCCATTAGAAGTCTACCAGTCACAAGAAACTGATGCAATTAGAGAAGCACCACCTTACGCTTGAAGAACAGTGGCAGAAAACCCACTGCTGCTGGATTTTCAGACATCCAGTTTCACTTGGTAGCTGGAGCAATATTAGTAACACATGGAAGGGTATTTTGGATCTAGATATCAACACTAACATCCTCAGCAGTCTGCAGCATAGAGCAGCAACATTTTGTAAGACAGATGAATTTGACTTTCTACAACAAAGATTTGATTACATGCACATCCAGGACTCTGGATGAGCTTTCTTAAAACTCACGAGTCTTAAGTTTCTCAAGCAGGTCTCTGACAGTTTATTTTAAGTTCTTCTACCCTGCAACAAGCTGTTCCTCCTGACTGACCTGAGCAAACACCACTTCCTTTTCTCAGCATGACTGCTGCCGCAACAGGCTCTTGCCAAAGACAATCACTAGCTTTATTTTCACTGGAAATGAGGGATGCAGTAGCCAATAAAGTTAAAAAAAATATTAAAAATCCCCACAATTTAGCAGTGGAATGTTGCAGCATTTGTCATACAAGGGCAGTGAAGGAGTTAAGCTATCCTGAAAAATTATTTCTTGGTGAGGTTCTCTGCAAAGCACTAGTCTGAGAGGGAGTGGCTTCTCTGAGCTGTGAGTTCAGCCAGACAGCACTGCTAATACTTTTTCTTAAAAAGCATAGCACTGAACAAGTTTGCCTTTGAGAGGAAAAGGCACAAAGGGAAGAGGATACAGCGATGGGGATAACAGAATGGCAGGAAAGGAGCCGTGTGGGTTTAGTGTTCTGTTATAAATGGCTACTCAAGCTCAATGCTACTGGTTCGTGAGCTCCCAGTTAGCAGGTTGACTGGGCAGTTTCCAGCAGGATCTCTGCACAGTCTCCAGTGGTCTCAACTCCCACCCTGACCCCTGCCAGGCAGAGGAGGAAAAAAAATCTCATGACCCTGAGTACATGAGGAAGGCACAGCAGAATTCTTCCTGACACCTGCCAGCACATCTCCCTGACCTACTGTGATCGATCAAATGCTTCATTACAAGGCCTTCTCCAGCCTGCAGGTGACCCAGAGAAGTCATAAAGCACATCATTTGATTACTCAGCTTTATCGATGAGCTTGCCTGACAGCTCCAGCAGCTCTACTCCAGAGACTGTCACCTTCCACAACCTGGAGGCTCAACTATCTGCAAGCGTCTGAAGTGCAGAAAGAAACGAGAAGCCTGTTATTACAAGGCAATCAAGCCAATGAAGTGAACACCAAGACAATGCTGCCTGACCAACCAGATCACCCGGAGCCGGCACCGCATCCACGCGGCACTTAAACCCTCGAGACAAGAAAACGAAGTAGATGGGGATGAGCCGGCCGTCTATTTCCCCTCCTCCCCAGCCCGGCCCCTGCCAGCTGGGTACGAGGTTCGGAGGGGCAGCCCCGGGATGCTCGGCGCGGATCTCGCCCTGCCGGGCTGCCTGAGCTCACTGCCGCCTCTCGCGGGGTCTGCCCGGGAGCCGGCGCTCACTGACCCCCGGGCAACACCAGCCCTCCCGGGGCAGCCGCTGCCTGCCGGGGCTCCGGGCACCCGCTCCGGCGGCTCTCCCGCAGCCTCAGGTAAGCGCCCGCAGAGGCTGAAGGCGGGAGCGGAGCGGGACCCAACCAGTCCCGTCCCGCCCCTACGGGGCCTTGGGAGCCGGGGGCGCTTCCTGGGCAAGCGGCGGGCGCCTGCCCCGAACCGGCGGAGACCCGCCGGGCCCTTTCCCCCGATCCGCGCCTCAGCTCGGCCGGCAGCGCGGCGGGGAAGCGGCGGAGCTCGGCGGGGGCTCCGGGCCAGGGCAGGGAGCGGCGCAGGCAGCGCAGGCAGCAGCGCGGGCAGCCGCGGCGGGGCCTCCCTGCGGTGCCGGCGGGAGCGGAGCGCGGCCGCCGCCATGGAGGAGCTGGACGTGGAACCGCCGCTGATGGTGAAAGCCGGGGTGGGGAGGGCAGGGCCGGGCGGGTGCGGGGATCGCGGGCGCTGCTAATCGGCAACCATCCCCTTGCAGGTGGTGCCGGGCGCGGACCCGTCGGCCAGGCAGCTGTGCTTCGCCTGGGGCCCCGCGGAGGTGCTGGTGTGCGAGACCCTCTTCGGCCGCAGAGGTGGGTCCCCGTCCCGCGGCGAGGCCGGGCCGGGCGCTGGTACCCGGGGTGCTGACGGGGTGTGGTGTTGCAGGCACGGGGGAAGGAGCACCAAGCGCTTCCCGCGTCTTCGTGGTCCGCAAAGATCAGGACATCTACATCCAGACCTTGAGGAAACTCTTCAATGAGTCGCACGGGATCTTCATCGGACTCCAGCGGAGCGAGGAGGAACTGGCAGGGAAGTCGAGGAAATCCCAGTGAGTGGATGGGGCGTGGAAGGGTGGGAAGCAGCTGCCGTCTGCTCTTTCACTAGCCAGCCAAATGCCACTTTCTTATAAATGCTTCCAGTGAGCTGAATACAGCTGACCAGGCTGCTTAGAGCTGCCCTAGTCACAGAATAGTTTTGGTTGGAAGAGACCTTTAAGATCGAGTCCACCTGTTAACCCAGCAGTGCCATGCCACCACTAAACCATGTTTCCCAGCACCACATCCACACATCATTTAAATTCCTCCATAGGGATGGGGACTCCACCACTGCCCTGGGCAGCCTGTTCCAGGCTGAAAAACCTTTTCAGTGAAAAAATGCTTCATCATGTCCAACCTAAACCTCCCCTGGTGCAACATGAGGCTGTTTCCTCTTGTCCTGTTGCTTGTTAGCTGAGAGAAGAGACTGACCCCACCTGGCCTCAGAGAGTGAGAAGGTCTCCCCTGATCCTCCTTTTCTCCAGGCTGAACAACCCCAGGTCACTCAATCCATGTGAGACTTGTGTTTCCATTTGAAAATGTTATACTGCCATTCTTTCTATGTGTGTGCCTTGCAGAACCAATGCACAGCATGGCAGCACTCAGGCAAATGAGCAGCAGTGCAGAAGGAGGGACTGGTTTGGAGTAATTTTACAAAACAGAGCCCTCATCCTTCTAGTACCTGCTGACCAAACATCTTTGCCTGTGCACAGCCTCACTGCTCCCAGCACTGGGAGAGTGTCTGCTGCCCCAGAGAAACTTGTGAGGCTTTAGTGGACACCAAGCATGAGACCAGCATTCAGACTCTCTAACCAAAGCCTTTTTGTGATTGTCAGATTGGTCCAAGTGAGTAAAAACTACCGGTCAGTGATGAGGGCCTGTATGGAGGACATGCACCAGGCAGCCAGTAAGTCTGTTCTCTTACTGCAATAAAAAGGAATACTATTTGGGATTATAAAAGTAGTATTTCAATTGTAAATTATTACAGCTACTGTCAAACAGATTGTGTAGATTTCAGGAATTGCCAAGACTCTATTTCCATCTGGGAGATTTCCAAGTTGGTTTGTAAATCTGATCAGAGATTTTTATTTTTTTTTTACCAGGTTTTACCTGATTTTTCACGGGATTTACAGGTTTTTCATATCTTGGGTTGCAATTTTTATGGGAAATTGAGTCCAAATTAACAGCTTGCTCCCCTCAAAAGTGGGAGATTTTACTCTTCCATCCATGCCCTCTAGCCATACTCAGACTTACATACGGTCTATTAAAAAAGTTGGAAGTTAGCATTGCTCTGTGTGTACTCATTCAGTACTTGGGTGTTTGATGAATGATTAGGTATTGTTATATTTAGTTATGAGCCCAGAAAGGGCTGAGAAATATTTGACTTTCCTCATTCTTCCCTCAGTTTCAGCCCGGGACCCTGCCCTGCACAGCCAGTACAGCACTCAGGTAATCTGCAGTAAGATGAACAGCAATCACTGGCTGGGAAATTATCAAGGCCAACAGTGTGCAGAAAGGCATTTCAGCTTTATCTTTGGCTTAGTAGTTGTGTTTCATGACCAAGAATAAATGGGAATAAATACTTAGCTCCTGTATTTCTAAAACAACAAAAGGATGCCTGACATCTGGATTCACTGCCACGTCATAGAGTCAGTGTTAGAGGTGTGATGTTTTCTCATCACCTTAAAGCCAGCTGTGGGCCAGTACCTGCCTGTCTGAAACTTCATCCCTCAAACAATTAAATTCCAATCAGCTGCATCTGAGCCTTGCAGCAAGCTCTGGGTGTCCACTGTGAGCTGTCAGACACTAGAAGAGTGTCACAGGAAGAGCAGGTTGTTCACAGGAATCTTGTCCTGTCACCCCCACTGACATTGCTTCATGGCCTTTCTTTGCTGTTTGTATTGTTAAATCTTAGGAGTGCAGAAAGGCTCAAAATAATTTCTGCACTATTTAGCTCTGCCTACTGATGACAGATTAGCATCACAAACAGTTTCATATTTTCTATGCTGAATGTGTCTGTTTTAATTGGTATCTCTGGATGCCAGTAGGACACTTCTGTCTGTTAAGAACTGAGCTTAACTGGTTGCTTTGGACAGGCAGGTGCCTTTGTGTTGTTGCAAAAACCCTAACAAATAATGACTAAATCTGAAGCATGGTTCTGTTTTTTTTTCAGGTTTCTATTCTCTCTGCAATGGAACTGATCTGGAACCTGTGTGAGATTCTGTTTGTTGAAGCAGCTTCAGGTAAGCAGTGGACTATCCTGATGTTAAGACTGAAGGGCTTTTTATTTGCATATTTATTTGTTTAAGATGTGTATAGCATCCATGGTGACATATTTTAATATGTTCTAGAGATACTACAAGTGTTAACAAGCCCTGTAATACCTCTTCTGCTTTAGTAATTTGCCTTCTTCTTAGTGAATTATGTCAAGATACTAGATTTGC
Source organism: Corythornis vintsioides (assembly GCA_025447755.1). Lineage (NCBI taxonomy): Eukaryota > Metazoa > Chordata > Aves > Coraciiformes > Alcedinidae > Corythornis > Corythornis vintsioides. The sequence continues at coordinate 69,873 of JAOEGS010014080.1, forward strand.
CTTCCCCCTTTCCCCCCCCCATGTGTAGTTCACTACAATTTAAATGGTCTTTTTAACCAAAAAGTGGTGAAGATGAGTGATATCAAAAGCTGTTGCTGATTTATTTTACTCAAACATGTCTAAGTATCAAGTCTGTTGATGCCACCTTAACATCTCTGCATTCTCTCATGCAACTCCTTTAACTTGAGGATGCAATTTTTGAAGTAACTTTGTTTACACCAGTATATTAAAGTAGTAAATAATTTTTAAAGGAAATCAGATTATGTAATTAAATATGCTACAGTTCCACAATTCAGAAGAATGATTGACAAATTGTAGATTACTTAATCTAAAGAAAAGTTAATTACCTAGTACCAGATGTCCTCCTCATATTCCATTAATGAGTCAATGCTAAATTAAACAGAAACATTCTGTGTCTTTAGACATTGCAAGAATTATGATCTGAATCACTCACCTTTTATTTCTTCCCATAACTGGGTAGGGTTTTTTGCCAGACTGTACCCCTGTTTGGTGTAAAACTTGCCACACAGAATCTCTCAGCAGCCTGGTGCTCCCACAGCCTGGCTACTTAAGAACCCAATTCCTTTGGAATTTGAGTGTGGCAGATAGAAATCCAATCAGTAAACTTCACCTAATGATTGTCAGACCACTAAGGTTAGAAGCACATGAAGTAGCAGTCTGGGAGCTAACTGTGGGGCACTAACTATGGCTCCTGTCTGGTGAAGCTGGTGCTCTTCTCCTTCACCTCCTCGACTGGGTTCGGCTTCACGTCTGCGACGTGGACACCATGGTCCGTGAAGTGCTGAACAGTGAGAACCCATCCAAGCACCACCTCTTCTGGAATGTGGTGAGTATGGTCACCTGGGACACTCCTCAAGCAGGGGAATGGATGTCTGTCTTTTGCCTTCCTCTGCTGCACTCGATGCTGGACTGCATCTCAGACTGATGCCTGGAGCACTGCTGCTCTCTTCTTGGACAGGTTTCAAGATGAAGCTGTTCTGAAGGTCATCCCACCCCTCATTCCCATTCCGATTCTATAACTGGTCCACAGAGGTCAAGACTCAGACTGTATATTTTAATTAGCAGGGCCTACAGTTAAGCAATTTAACTCCACTTAACTTGCCTAAATCACAAGTTAAGATTCCCCTCTGATAGTGTTCCTGAGTATTTTGATGGTGCTTATGGAGAGGTGGTTTTTGCAGGTGGATGTCTTTGTGCTGCAAGGCCGAATGGATGAAGCTCGGCACTTGCTCTCCAAGGAGGCCAGAGCTGATCCCACGTCTATGAACATGTACAGAATCTTGGATGATTTGATGAAGAAGATGCCTATGCCTAGTGTATGTACAAAGTTAATTTTTTTCAAGCAGTTCCACTGGCAAAAGAGATAAGAGGGATGACAGTTTTAGTCCAGTCCCCTTCAGCTCTGCTGTTTCTCCTGTAACATCACAATTTGTTGACTGTTTAAATGTCTCAGCCTTAGTCCTTTACAATAATAATATTTCTGTTCCTGAATTTCCCAAAAGACTGAACTAAACAGGCAACAACCTGTTAGGTGACAAACCAACACAGGATAATTTTTGCAGCAGGATACATTATCCAGTCCTCTGTACAGTTCCCATTGAGACCTGTTCTTTTGTACAGAATATGTTTTGAAGACTTTGCCATCAGAATTCCCTTCTGTAGCAGGGATCTCTCTGTGGAGGAAACACTGCAGCTGCAGCAGGGTAGTCTCCCAAAGGCTCTCATTTGCCTTAGTTAGACAGGTAAAGACAATGCAAGTGCAACTATAGGGCAAGGAAAAAATTGACAGCAGCCCTGTCTTTAGCTTTTGAGCATGAGTGAGTTCAGCCCATGCACTTGTTGTGATTTGACTTGGTGTTTATTGTACGTACCTTCTCTCTGTTCAGCTTGGCAACGCACAGACACTAACTGAGATGGAGCTGAAATGGCAGCATTGGCACGAAGAGTGTCAGCGCTATCTACAGAACGGAACTTTCGCTTCCAATTCCCACATGGAATCCATCTGCAAGGTGTGTTTTTGCTGGGAAGGAAACTGGAAACATAGTGGATCCATTCGTGTATACTTCAGGAGCCCTGGGTAGTCACTTCAGTCTGCTGTATTATCTGCTCATTAAATCAGGAGATTCCAGCCAGTCTTCTGTACCATGTTCTTTGCTTTGAACAGTCTTTGTGAGCCTGGGCAGATTTTGTCCAAGGCTGATTAGGAAACGGGGCTCTGAGAAGGACCTTTGTCCTTTGTTACTTAATTTTGATTAAAATCTCAGCTTTACAAAGGGGAGCAATGCCTCTGAAGAGTTACAGTGACAGTGCAGCTGAGTAGACCGCTGAATTTGCAGAATTACTCCTGTGTTTTCCTCCTGTTAGATCCTGCTGGGAGATGAGGATGCCATACTGGAGAAGAAGGAGCTCATGACTACTTGGTACCACTTCTTGGTTACCCGCCTCCTGTACTCCCGGCCGACTGTGAAGCCGATGGAGCTGAGGTTTTATGCACAGGCATGGACTAGAGTTCTTCTTATATTCTCCACCATTTCTCACACACAGGGGTTAACAGGTTTAAAGGGCAGCTTTGAGAGGGTTGACATCTTACAGCAACTACATACCTGTAAGGTGTTTCCTAGAATTTGGAAGTGGACTGAGAGACTGAGTGGACAAATAAGACCAAGTCTCTTCAGGGTCTGCTATTACCAGTCTTGTTCCTGCATACTGTTTTCCCGGTTTCCTTATGCTAAAATAAGGATAAATCTTTTTTGTTAACTTGTTTAATCTTTACCACCAATTATTTCCCATAAACTAACCTCAACAAGGCTGCTACATCCGAGCAAATGTCTTCCTTTTACCATCTGACAACTTCTGCATTTATTGTGTCTTGTGATCTCATTCCACAGTCTAGTATGGACCTGTTCCTGGGTGGAGAAAGCAGCCCTGAGCCTCTGGACATGATTTTAATGGCAGCCTTTGAATTTGAGATGCATCAAGTGATCAAGGAATGCAGGTTGAGTTTTAAGGTTTATCATTCTCTAGTTCTATAGTATTGCTTCTGTGTGCATTTACTCCAGTAGTATTTGGGGTAGAGGATATGGGTACAACCTACCTGATCATCCTTTCCAAGAGTTTAGCAAGAATACAAGAAGTGGGCAGCAATTAGAAGTATTCCATTAGGTCTGGGATGCTGCAACCAGACATTATACTGTAATACAGCATCTCTATTAGTGAGAAATGTCTGTGGGAAAGCTGATGCATCCTCTGGCAGTGGTAGGCTCAGCTTTTTCTTTTCCTTGCTTCAAATACAGCATTGCTCTGAGCAACTGGTGGTTTGTGGCTCATCTGACTGACCTGCTGGATCACTGTAAACTCCTGCAGTCTCACAATCTCTAGTAAGTATTTATTTGCATTGATTATTCAGACACCTGGCAGCGAGGATGACTGAAATAGCTTGTGGATTTTGGTTGAAAAGAAGCATCTTGAGCATTTACAGAAGATGGAGAGTAAAGATGCTGCATGTGCCTCTGAGGTTATAGGCAGCCTAGGTGCTCAGAGAAGCAGAAGCAGTTGCTGACCTGATAAACTGGACTTGCAGTTCATCAGTGCCTCAATACAGACTTAGAAGTTTTTTAAAATACAATTTTATCTGAAAGGCTATCAAGGGCCCAAATGTTTGTGATTATTGGGAAAGGCAAGAAACTCATCTAAAAAGAGTTTCTGTACTTATGTTCTGAATAAATTTAAGTTTGAGCAATGAAATTTTGCTTTCTGAATTCCCATGAAGTTTCAGTTTCTCAAAGTACTTTCTATTACATTTGCTAAGGGTTGTAAAGACAGGCAGGTTTCAAGGAGAAAGCTGACCCACATGCTTGGGCCTGAGGTACAAAGCTTATTAACATGTCCTTTGAGAAAATAGGCTGCAATAAATTAAAAGTACCTGTGAAATAAAGTCAGCAGTCTTTTCCAGTGGAGTGCAAATAATAACGCCTTCTTTCTTTTCTCTTTTCCCCCAGTTTTGGTTCAAATATGCGTGAATTCCTTCTTCTGGAATATGCCTCGGGACTCTTCTCCCATCACAGGTACCAATTTTAATTTTACACTTGGTGGATGTACTATCTGGAGGCAGCCAGAGCAAATAACTCCATGTTAGTGAAGTAAAAAGGCAGAAGTTCCCAAAGCTGCTGTCAGGATTTCAGCCAAGGTGTCCCTAAGGACATTCCTGAACAGAATGCAAAGGTTATCTATTGGAACCTATCAAAGGAAGAGCCCAGAGAGTTGTGGTCAGTGGAGCAGAGTCTGGCTGGAGGCCTGTGACTAGTGGAGTCCCCCAAGGGTCAGT
>JAOEGS010014081.1:0-45012 GCA_025447755.1 Corythornis vintsioides
GTTGGCTGGGCAGTGGTAGTTGAAACAGATGTGGTGCTAGTGGTGGTTTCTATTTTAATATGGGGGACAGTGTAGGTCGTAGTGGGTGAGGTTGAAGGTACTTTGGTTTTTTGTGGTTCTGTTTCTGGGTTTGGTGTTGTTGGTTTTATCTTGGTCTGTACTGTAAATGTTGATGTTGGAGGTGTAGGTGTCGTGACCACTTCAGTGGTCATTGGTGTCGTGGTTATCATTTCAGAACACGGTCTGTAGGTGCAGCACGATACTCTGATTTCGTAGTTATAGCAGGCCTTTGATTGCTGGTCTTTGTTATTGCACATTAATCCTGTGGTGAGGCTACACTCCACGGTTTGGTTGAGATTCTGCAGGTCTATGTCTGGGTGTTCTTTGGCTCGGCACTGAACAGCTCTCGGGTTTCTGCACACACCGTGTCCCTTAGCATGGAGACTTGCAAAGGTTTCGTCATCACCGCCGTCCTCGCTGGCATCGGGCTGTGTGGAGTCGAACCATTCTGTCCACATGCACACCTCCCTCAAGCAGATCGTTGTCACTGGTGGTGTGGTTGTAGTTGCTGTAATTAAAACATGGAAATAGAAGTGTTGTCTATTCTTATTCAAGTGCCAGGAAAAAAAATATTCATTTTCCTGTAGATTTCAATGTTGTATGTAATGTTCTATATGTTACCATAGTGTTTCAGTTCTAATGAACTTGCTTTGGAAGTCTTGAGTTCCATTTCTAAGGTATATTTTGCTCTCATATCTGCCTTATTTTTCTATTGATACTTTGACATTTATTTTAAAAAATGTGGTTATATATACCTTGAATCGTGAGTAGTTAGCATTGGAAGAGACCTTAAAGATCATTTAGCTCCAACCCCCTGCTGTGGGCAGGGACATCTCCTACTAGGTTGTTCAAAGTCCCATGCAGGGGCAATACTCTTTGATTATGGTCATCTTTAGCAACTGAGGCTGCCAGATGAATTCCAGCAGAAGCCAACAATTTCAAGTAGAATTATATTCCATTAAGTGATGAAAAGACCCTTCCTTTTAGGTAATTTTTAGTCTTTTTCAGAGGTTTTTCCATTAGTAAAGAGTATTCACATCTACCTGAAGCAGTAGTTGTGGGCGGAACTGGGGTTGTTGTAGAGATGCCACATTGAAAAACTTCTCTGCTTATTGTTCCATTGACATCACAGGTTGCACTGAAGCACTGTCCAGTCCCATCTGTGTTGTTGTAGATGAGTTCACCATATTTATAGCGTTTCTCTCCATAAATGCAGTAGCATGCTGTAATTCAGAAGAACTTTATTGTCAGGCATCTATGAAAAGATAATACCCACTATTTCATCTCATATTTCTTCTTAGTTGTCTTACCTGTATCATCATGCTTGCAAACCATAGGTTCTGATATGCATTCGCTGAAATAAAAAGCATGTTTGTTTTATTATAAAGTAATTTTCTAGACATCTTTCAGCCAGATACTAGCATCAAGAGACAGGATCCTTAATTTGTATTTATTCCTTGAGTGTCTGGTTCATTGACTTTTTTTTTTTTTTGCCATTGTTTTCCAAAATCTATCTTATATTAAGATTCCAAATATTTATATTCCAAACATAAATGGAAGTCAGGCTAAATATTATGCAAAGCTACAGGTAGAAGTCTTAAGGAAGACTTATCTTCTTTTTCCTCCTTAATATTTTCCTTGCATTTGCAATGTTTTTGTACTAAAAAGCAGGTTGAAAAGGGAACTAGTCTAAATACTACTAGCAGTATGAGAATGGAATAAAATCCTTGGAAGTTAGACCCCTATTCAATTTCCATACCCCTGGAACAATATTTTTCCTGCCATTGGAACAGGAAGTAGAGAAAACCTGATCAAAAATAATTTACTCTTCTTGTTGCATCTTTACGCTGAGGATTTTCAATATAACCAGGTCAGGAACAAATTCAACAGACCATAAAATCACTTCAGAAATTCTTACAGCTAATATATTATACTTATTCCTAGGCTGGCATGTTAAATCTTACCATACTTTACATTCATCCCGTAAATATATCTTTGTACTTTCATTATTGTAACAGCCACACATATTAACACACTTCATCTCATCCTCATGGAAATAGGGCTTGTCTGGTGGGCAGTTGGGGTAGCAGCCTGAAGGAAGGGAAAGGACACAAAGAAGGTGACAATGAGCTACAGTCAGTAAATATTTCATTTGTGCAGAATGTGTTCGCAGGTCTTTTTAACACTCATCATTTTTACTAGATATTTTTTTTCCCAGTACTTCCAGAAAATAATATTCAGAGTACTAGTATCAGCAGAGCCCACCCCCAAGGACTTAGTCTTAGAGATTAACTCTAGTTTCCATATTCTGCCTCCATTCATATGGACACAGTAATATTGAAGAGAATTGAACAGTGGAGATGCAGCTGATGGGGAAAATACACTCCATTAACAACCATAAAAAAAAGTAGTAAAATGTATCCACTTAAAGGTGGTACTTCTTACCTTCTAAACCTGGCAAGTCATTGAGGCATTTTCCACTTGGGTTCCTACAAGTCTTCATACAGGGGGTTCCACAAGGCTTATAGTGCCATTCACATTCCCCATGTTGATTGTAGTAGTCACAGAACAGTGCTGAGGGGAAAGAGAATTTTGGACATGTTCAGAAAAAAAAAAAAAAAGCTTTATTTTTTTTCCACTGTCATAATATCCCTGCAAGGCTGCTTGAACAGTCTTGAAAGCTGTGAATGGGTAAGTGAAATCGTGTGACCATCAAAACACCTTAGCGTGAAAAGCCTACGAGGTGAGGTTAATAATGCACATACACAAGGTACCCAGACTGTGTGTTCAAGGACATCAACAAGGCACTATACATTTAAATTCACTCTAAGAAGAAGTGTTTATGGCTTAAAACTCACGACAGATTGATGGGGTTCTCCAGGCTACGCAGACACCAGCTTCACTGCACGCTTGAGCATAGGCAGCTACTGCTGTACAGAAGCAATCACAGTCTCCTCCACTGTCACATGCACAAGCATCTGTCACACATGCTTGGTAATATTCTGCTGGTTCAACCTGTTATTAAAAAAGAAATGTAATGCTGTACATCTTGCCTTCTTCCTTAGTTTTGCTAGGATCACTTTCATTCAGAGAGCTGTTTGATGTGTACTTAGTGTTGGATATAGACTATGCTGGTAATTCTTTAAGATGTTCTTATTTCACTCAGTGTGTGTACTGTACCTCACAGAATGGTTTGGGTTGGAAGGAATCTTAAAGATCATCTTGTTCCAACCACCCTGCCACAGGTAGGGACACCTTCCTCTAGACCAGATTATTCAAATCTCCATCCAATCTGGTATTGAACACATCCAATGGTGGAGCATCCAGTTTTCCTGGTCAATCTATTCCAGTGTCTCACCACCCTCAGAGTGAAGAAATTGTTGCTAATTTCTAATCTGAATCTCCCTTCTTCCAGTTTGTTCCATTACCCATCATTTTGTCCTTACAAGTCCTTATAAAAAGTCCCTCCCCTGTTTTCTTGTAGGCTCCCTACAGATACTGGATAAGGTTTTCCCAGAACCTTCTCTTCCCCAGGCTGAACAAACTCAAATCTCTCAGCCTGTCCTCACAGCAGAGGGGCTCCAGCCCTCATGGCATATGAGGATTTTTTTTCAAATCACAGTACAAGAAAATACATAGTGTTTATTAAATTGTTATTCTTTTGCAATAGGTCAACATCTCCTGTGAACTAAATGGCCTTTTATCTCTTACAGGTAAGGACTATAAACCTGTCCCATTGCATGGGATTCAGATCAATGTTTTACTAATGAAATTCATAGTGAAATATACAAATTAATTAGATATGCACATTAAAATATTTGAGGACAGGGGCTTCAATATTACACATCTGGTCTTTACACAGTAAAATCTGCCCTGGTAGTACCTGAGAGTGACAGGCACTGAAGACGTTGCTGTTGATGATGCTACACTGCTTCTCTGACCAGGACTTGCGGTAAGGGTTGGTAGTACATGGGTCCTTTATGCTGAAAGCATCAGGACATGTAGAGGACACTTTCCAGCTGTTTCCAAACTCTAGGACATTCTCTACCACAGATTGACTCCTTGTAGTCAAGTCATTGATGCCATTGCCATCGTAATTTCCACAGAGGCCACAGATCTGGCCCTGCAAAAGGAAATAAATCATAATGGATGTGAGAAAACTTGAAACAACATCTGAGACTGAAATGAAACTTAAAATTCAGCTCTTAAAATGCTGTCATTTCCTTCTGTCATTCCTAGACATCTAAATCCTTTGTTTCCTCAGCAGTACAACACAACCACTAAGGCTAGAAGGGTACTGCGGTTGACTTATTTTAGGTGTGGACCAAAAAAAATTAAATCTTTTGTCACTGCAACCTTCTGTCTTTGAGGTATGCCAAGTCCAAAAGAGTTTGCCAACTCAAGTTCTGTCAGGCTAAACAGGCACTGAAAGCTGCCTTCAGCACTCAGCACAGCAGCAGCATCAGGACATGGCTTCCTGAAGCACCAGAGGAGTGTAAACCAACATGGGGTGTCCTCAGGAATGCTAGAGATGTCACCTCTTTGGGATCTTGTCAAGGTCTCGCAATCCAAATCTGGACTGTCAAACTGACATGTAACTGTTCCGCACCTTAAAATCAGGGCTGAGCTTGATGAAGATGCTGGTTTTCTTGTCCCACATGAGGATCAGTCCACCAGTGGTCTCGATGACTGAGTACAAACCCATGTAGCGGACGGTGTACGGCACCTCATTATTTTGTCCTCTCTTTATGACATTGATGTGCTGCTCACTGAGGATCAGCTCATAGCCCTGAAACAGAAGGAAAAGGTGATTAGAAAAGAACTTGGTAGGTGCAGCTGTGTTATTCAATGTGGTTTTTCTGCTTTTAACAGAAAACCAAAGAATTTGAATTCTCTTGAATTTTGAAAACAAAGAATCCAAATGTGATAAACCAATCCTATAGAATTCAAAGCTCAGGTTCTGGGAACCTGAGTTAAAAGGTGGTTTAAATGGTGCAGGTGAAAAAAAAAGAGTTTTGGCAGTTGTGGAAGGACTGTTACCCAAAGTAATCTTCTAACGTGATTGAGTAAATTTCTGCTAAAGACAATTCTCCTCTAGATCTCTAGTTTGCCCAAGCATGGTGTCAGGGTGGGAAATGGAAAAGCTGGGAAACTGGGAAGCTCTACCAAATGCTTCACTCAAATCCGATTTAAGCTTAATTTATAAGATGCTTTGCTTTTTAAAATATGTTTTCTGACTTCCTTGAAGCAATGGATATCTGGGCTTCTAAGCCGTGAACAGATACAGAACAAAACAGGTCAGTATGCAAGCCTTCATACCTCTAAGAAAACTTTGATAGATTTTGAGCAAGTTGTCCCAGTGTTGCCACAGGGAATATTTTCGGTGACAACCCTGAAGGTCCCATTGGTTGTGCCACCCTTCCCACAGTGGTCCTGGGTAAAGAATAACATTTAAAAATACATTATTTCTGTAGACATGACTAAGGTTACATCTTATTTACTATTGCTAGTTAACCAGTACCTGGACTAGTGTGTATTCACAGTTCCCATTGAAGCTGAACCTCTTGTCATCAAAGGTATTATAATGACCATCTCCATAAACAGCACAAGTGCCCAGACATTGATCTTCAGTGCATTCCCACTTCCTATTCTTGCATACGCTAGGAAGGAGATGAAAGGCTTTAATAACAAACCTGCTTTGTGTAGACTTACCCCAACACCTCAGGTTTTTTTTGGTAGCTTATCCCTGTTAAATGTTATATTGATTCTGGAGTTAAAACATTTTTTACATTTTTTCATATCAAGAGTGAATGCAAAGCTCTGTTCTGCTGCTCAATGTATTAATTGAAAAAAGGATAATAATGAATGCAAGTTTCCTCCCATTCTGTGCTTTGGCCCGCTGCCTATTTCAAAAGGAATCCTGCTCGTAATATTTAATCCAAAACTTATCAATGGATGTGCAATCCCAACTTTTCCTTACTGCTGTACTAATTAAGATCTTAGGAAAGGCAAAGGGTGGAACTAGGAATACTGCTCCTGAGGAGATATTTACCAGGTGTTACAGTCAACGTTGATCTTTTCCCCAGACTGATATGTGACTTCATTGTGAATACACGGACACTCCTCTTCGGGAATACAACCACCATTCCCATCTAACACAAGCCCAGCTGGGCACACGCAGCCAGACACACATTGTGTGCTATACTGGAAAAGTCAAGAGGAAAGGTATTAAGTTCAGAATGAAAAATCACAATAGAAAAAGGAAGATTAAATTATGATAGAATGTCTTTATATGCTTTTATTGCTGCCCAGCTTGCATTGAAGAGGACTACATAGTCCTTAATGGAACAAAAAGGAAGTTATTAGATACTGATTTAACAGAACTTTAAAGAATAATTTCTCCTCTCCAGTTTATAACTAGTAGTTTTACTTCTTTAGGAGAAAGTATATGGCAGAGCCTTAGATATTTTCACTGCTAATTACTGTTCCCTGCAATAGCTGAAGAAAAGTAGTCACTAATCTTACATAATACAGTAACATCCACTTTAATTCATAATATTTTGGTTTGGTCTAAGTGTCCCATTGTTAATACTTCATAATATTGTTTGGGGATTTTCCTATAAGAAGATAGCCTCTGGGCTGTTGATTTGGAGATCAAATTGATTAATTACTTCAGCACCAAGAGTACAGAGAAAATATGGAAGAACCATTTCATACAGCCATGACATACTTACACACAGGTTATCCAGAGTCTGGCAGCTCTTTTGACATTCTGCTCCAGTTGCTCCTGCAGTGGCATTTCTACAGTCGAAGTGGACCATGGGAGATTCACAGGCTAGAGGAAGGAATGAAATGAGAGCAGAAATGGCACAAGGTTTATCCCACAGTTCTAGCCATTACAACTATCTAAAAATTTGCTAGAAATTGTGTCTCAGTTAGTAGGGATTTTTTTCCCTGTTCTGCTAAACAGATTCATTTCAGAGCCCTGAATTCCCAGGAAAAAACCCCACAATGTTTCAAAAAGAATCTTTATGAATTGTTATCTTTATTTCAGAAAGATTCTTTATTTATCTCCTATTAGTCTGTTTGCTCTTGTCTTTTAAAACTGCTGTACTATACATGAGAAATATTTACATTATTTTAAAATCCATTAAGAAAAAACAATTCTATCAACTATTTCTGTCAAAAACCTGGCACTGAGAAGTGAAAATAAGTGAAAGTTTCATTTTGTTATTTTGGTTTCTTTTTTTACCTGGAGTTGGATTGGGTGTTCCACTGCATTGCAGATGTCCCTGGATGCAATTGCTGTATGAGAGGGAAAAACATAATTTTTTTTTTTTCTCTCAAACCAGATGCTGATACTGAGAACTAACCCTTTCTTGTCAAGGCTCAGAACTTCTGAAGGAATTCCAGAATGTTGTTTTTCAGTCTGAGGATAAAATTTCCCTCAATACCACTACCAGTGCTGCTTCTATATGACATCTATAATTGCTTAACAGGAAAAATCACAGGTTGAAGTGAGTATATGTCTCTGCTTGTTACTTGCTTTCTCATAAGATCTCTCCTTGCTGGTATTGTCATAATTTTTATGCTTGAGAAATAATGGAATTAAATAGAAAATGCACCTAACTGCAATTACCGTATTTATCTGGAAATATAGAGTTACAGAATCATTTACATTGGAAAAGACCCTTAAGATGATTGAGTCCAGCCTTTAACCCAGCACTGCCAGGTTAAACCATGTCCCTCAGCCCCACATCTCCATGGCTTTTAAACCCTTCCAGGGATGGAGAGTCCACCACTGCCCTGGGCAGCCTGGGCCAGGCCTTGACAACCCTTGAAGGGAAAAAAATTGTTCATAATATTGAACATAAACCTCCCCTGGTTCAACCTGAGTCCATGTTCTCTTGTCCTATCCCCCCTTTCTGAACCTTCTTGTAGATGAGTGTGACATTTGCTAACATCCAGTCAGCTGGAACCTCCCCACTTAGCCCAGACTGCTGGCAAATGATGGAAAGTGGCTTGGTGAGTGCTTCCACCAGCTCCCTCAGCACTCTTGGATGGATCCTCTCTGTCCATATAGACCTGTGTGCATCTAAGTGGTGTAGCAGGTTGCCAACCATTTCCTCTTTGTTGCTGGAGTGTTTTGCAAAAGGTGTGCTTACCAAATCATCCCATTTTCACGGACAACCTCTCCCACCGGTAAGGGACTCCCCCTGTAGTAGCAGGGACACTCATTAGCAGGCACACATTTGCCACTCTCATCCATGTAGGTTCCATTTATGCAGGTGCAGCCATCAACTGGGACAAACTTGATGCCACATGTGACGTCGGGCTCACTCAGAGAGCGGCAGGTGGGTTGACAGGAGGAGATGGTATAGCTGTAGCTCAGGGATTTGGGACATGAGGTGGTGTATTTTGCTGGAGAGAGGAAAATAAAATAGGTTTGTTTATTGCAGGTGGTAATTTCTGGTAGGGAAGAAGAAACAGCCAGTAGAAATAATGTGTGAACTATACTGTAACACCTCTGACTATGCTGTGTCTTTCATGTAAATGTGTTTCTGAATAATTCCAGAGTTAGACTGGAAAAAGTATTGTACGTGTGCTGAAAGTGATTGATGCAAAGAAGAAAATATTTTTTCAGATGAAAATTTGAAGGAAACCTCCATTCGGCACTGCCATTCATTGCCAAGGCTTCTAAACTCTTTGAAGCATGGGCCGAGATGCCTCTTTGAATATCTCCTGCTATACTGAGAACAGATCTATGGGATCAGTGGAAACCCAGTATGCAGCTTCTAAGACCTTTCATTTGCAAGTGATCTGGTCAGTATTACTAGAGCGGTTATTCTATTATATATGTTTTCTATTATAGATATTCTATATATTATATATTATGTCATGTTCTCTCTACAGTAACTTGTGGCACATAAAACTCTAGTGAAACTCAAGACAGGAATGGGTGGAGGTGCTTCCATAACCACATCTCTTTCCCAAGCAAGCTGTCTATTCATATTCACTCTTGCTAGCATTGGATTCATCTTAAGGGAAGAGACAGTTCTGTCCAGGAGCATACGTAACAAATTCCCTTCATGTTTGTCTAGAAATCAGCACAAAACAATCTCTAATGAGTGGTTTTTATGATAGAGTGTTCTTGGGAAGGGGATGGTTGTGATTACTTACAACAGACATGGCTCCTCCACCCATGCAGCTGGATTCCTTTAGCAGCACAAGCTCTCACATAGGAAGACAGGGCTGCACACAGACAGTCCTCGCTGTTTTCACAGTTACAGGTGTCAAAAAGGCAGTTCTAAGAATAGAGAGGAAAATAAAATCTCAGCACTGGTAATACTGTTAGTCTTAAAAGAAAACCAAACAACAAAACACATTATCTTTCTAGTCTTGTGAACTAATCCTTCAGATATGGTCACTCATACCCAGCACTAACACAGCTTTATCACTTCCCAGTCTGCAGCTAAGTTTCCTGGCAGGGGAGAATGAAGATAATGGAATTTCAATCGATGTCTGTAGTTATTATTGGAAATAATGGTCTTAAAGTCTGACATTTAATGGCCTCATATTCCTCTGAACCATACTTAGGAATGTGCTGCACAGTAGCATGTAAAGCTCTATTGACAATACACAGTCCAGACACATCATCTCACCAGAGCTCATAGCTGGATGATTCCCAGTGAGAAGAAAGATTGGCAGTATATAGGTAGCAGAATGATGGTAATTAGCCTAATGGGGTTTCTGTGCCAAGTACTTATTACTGAGATATGAGGCTGATAAGACAATAATTTGTGAATATTCAAATAAGTATCTGACATCTCTTTACATATGCTTCCTGCTATATGTGTGTGTCCACCCAGGAGTAAAGCTTGCAAATGAAAAGGCAGCTCAAGTCAGGATCTTGAAGCCAAGACCTGCCTTTGAAATAAGGTAATGTTACAACACAAACAGAAACACGTGTTGAAAGGAGGAAGTGCTGCAGTACAGAAATGAAAATACCAGCCTTGCATAAGATGTGTCTGGAACAGCCCTTTTCTGGTAACCAGTTGTAATGATCCTATTGCTAATGTTTCTCAAGGGAAAAACAGTCCAACAAATTACCTTGTGGTGATCAGAGGGATTCAGTGCATAGTGACAGTCAGCAAAAGGTCCTTTGCTGTCAATGAGCAGTCCACACCAGTGCTCAGCATATTTTTCTGTGAAAAGAACAAATAATAATCTACCTTAGTTTTTGTATTTTGTAAGTCACAAACAGACACTGCTGTGGTCTGTGAAGCTGGTTCTGAAATTCCATCAAACCTCTCCTTTTCCTGTCTTTTTTTTTTTTTCACTCAGCTTGTGGCCTAAGGTTCCTAAAGACAAAGAGGAGGACTTGCTGATGGGGATGAATAAAGGATTTTCAGAAATCCTCCCGCAATCCAGTCCTCTGACACCCAAGTTGTCAGCTTAGACATTCTTTGTGTTTTCCATGACCAGAGAGTTTCCTTCCATTACATTTCCATGACTCTTCTTTTACTTTGTCACGTATCCCTTGTGATTTAATTTGGAATATTTGTTTCTAATTTCAGAGGCATGTTTTTACCAAGTATGTAAGGCTTTGCTTCTCTTCATTTCACTTCGCTTTCCAATAGATGTGTTTTCTTTAGGGATTTGGGAAAAAAAAAACCCTAGAAAAATTCTAAGGAGCAGCACATACCATTAGCGATGCTGAGGGCACAAGGGTTCTCGAAGCTGCGCTGGGTATTGGAACACGAACCCGAGGTTTTCCACGTTTCAGCAAAAGCTGTTGCTGTTCCTTCAATTATTCCACTTGTGACCTTGAAGTCGTCGCTTTGGATATCATTGAAATTTCCACAGAGACCTGTTGAAAAGTGGTGAGGAGTTTATACTGCTCATATCGGTCAAAAGACATCAAGCAGAATGTTCTTCTGTTTCATTCACTTACCACTGGTCTGGTTCTTGAAAACAGAATCCAATCGCACAGCCACTTGCATGATGGGTGTGATTTGGATTTCCATTTGGACGCCCAAGTTTGTTTGTATGATGATGAAGAATGTTGAAGGTCTGAATATGGTGACATTAGCTACAGGTGAAAGACAGGATGTTCACTTTCTGAATTAAGTTAAAAGCTGGAAACAGAGCATCCCTGCCCTTTCTATTGTAATTGATGTAAATTTTGAGGAGAATTAAAGCCAATCTTTGAGAATGAATCAGAAATATAAGTCTAAATTTACAGTTCAGAATTTGATTATAGCTACCAGTTGTCAACTTTATTTTCTGTCTCAACACTAAGAAGTTGGAGATTAATCTTTCCAAGAGAAGGAAAAACGATGGCACTAAACATTAAAAAGAAGACTTCTATTTTTGTTTCTAAGCTTTTATAGCAGATATTGGAGCCTTCACTCTGCCAGGAAAGAAAAATAAGCACATCTGGAGGTCAGAGATATCACACAGAATCATTAGTTATTGAGATGGAGAGCAAAAATCAAATTTCTCCCTGAGGAAGAGTGAGCACAGGAGTGGTAAGTTAACTTCTTCTTTTTCTTTCTTTTTTTTTTTTTTTTTTTAAAAAAAAAAAGGAAAGGTAAGAGGTGAATAGTGAGAAGGAAATGAATCTTACAGTAATCAAGTCAGAAAAGTAAATGCTTTTTCTTCTGATAGAACTATGGCCTATGCTTGTACTGTCTCCCAGTTCTTTATGACACCAAACTTGCTCCATCTAACTCAAAAGCCCTTGTGTGACTTGAGAAAATTCCCAAGAGAAGCGAGTTGTGAACATGCAGGTTTGGAACAAACCACAGTCGTCCTATTTTCCATAGTTTAAGAACAGAAGCAGGTGTGAAGCTGAAGTTTTGAGATTATATTTCATGGATGGTTAGAGGAAAAAAATACCTGCTGAGATGGGCAGCTGAGTGTAGATTGAGTTCACAAACACACCACCATCAGATTTGACCTCGATATTCTGATGAAGAAGAGGAACAAGAGACAATTGTTTGTTGAATAGCTATAGTCCAAAGAGTAATAATAGTGATGACTCCAGTGATATTAATGAAAATAATAAGGGTAGATACTTGTGATTACACCTCCTCCCTCTTTCTATATTGTGCACTTACTAATTTTCCCTGCATAAAGGAATTCATTTCTCAGGTCCATAGGGAATTATATAACCTTGGTCTCTTTGAACACATCACTGTGATGAATTACATCCCTTATTGTTGTACTTGCAGTTTCTAACCTAAAAGCTCATGGGTTTTTTTTTCATCTAATTGGCAGAGAAAATAACTTTTTTTTCTGCTTTGTGAGTACAATGTTTTTTGTAATGAACTTCCAATAAGCCAAATTTATGGCTGATCTATTTCCTGTAACAAAATCAATTTCTTTTCACTTGATTAAAAATAATGTGTACTTATTGTACATGTTGACCATTTAAGAGGGAAATACAGTTCCCTGACTGATTAAGGCCCAGCTTCTTTGATCCCCATATATTTTAATATCCCTTTCCCATGCTTAATTTCCATTCTTACAGTTAGTCCATTGTACATGTTGAGGGTCACTGTCTTTAAGCAGGTCTCCGTGTCTGTTAAGCCACATTTGCGAATTTCTGCCAGGATGGTGAATGTTTCATTGGTATAGTGCTGGGGGAGAAAAAGAAAAAAAAGTTAATTATTTCATTAAAGGCCAATTAAAGAAGCTTTCCCTGTAAAATTTTCCCTCAACTCTGAAAAAATGTTTCTGGAAAAGATCCAGACTCTCCCAAATCCCAGGCCTTCTTTGGCCTAAAATTGCCTTTTGAAATGATTAAGGACAATGAGAGAATTAGAATCTACTTCTGCATTTCATTGACAATACCCATATTTGAAGTTTTTTATTCATTCCTACTTCTAATGTTTTATTTGATTCTACTATAGCTCTGATCTGTCTGTATCTGCTATCAATGCTAGATAAAAATTTCAGATAAAACATTTTTCAGGAGCACAGTAACATACAGCTTTGGATATATTTTTTTTTCACTGAAATTGTGCAGATGAGGAAAAAGGAAAGAAAAAAATTAAACGGAAAAAGCCCCTGGAAGATCAAAATATTCACTTGCACATTGCTGTCATTAGGGTTTTTTTTATAATTAAGTCATTATTTCTATTTTGACTTGGTTTAAAATGTTCAAACCCAAATTAAATTACCAGACAACTTGAATATAATTTATGTATTTGAACTTCTCAGAAATGAAATTAAAATACAAGTCTTGTCAATTCAAATATTTATAAGTGTTAGTATAGTTTTTAGGACTTGTGCCATTTGTCCCCATACCATCTAATACAGTAACATGTAAAATTAAGCAACTCAGTAAGAAAATTGGATTAATTCCACTGAAGAATGTAGAAAATCCTCAAAGTAATGCTCTTCAGGAAGTACTACATCCCAGAACTGGAAATTACCCTGTAAACAACATATGCTGGTGCACGACATCCTAAGAGTTAACTGAGGGTTGCCATTTGGATGGCAGAATATAAACATCTGGCCGAAGCGAGAGACAATTTAGCATCTGGATTTCAAAAGAGGTAGGTTTCAAAGTGTTGACTAAAGGTCACCTCTCCTCTCTCTAAATGAATAAGGCTTTCTGAGCTAGCAATATCTGATTCCCACCTTAGAAAGAATGTAAGTGCAGTCTCCATGGTGATCATAACGTTTCTTATCATATGTAGATATGTGTGAACCTCCCTCTACTGAACATGTTCCTGGGCATGACATGTGTTGACAGTTCCACTGGCCACCATTACAGGTACTGGAAGAGAGAGACAAAGTTAGTTGGAGTCTGTAACAGTAGTCCAGAGTGAAAGGAATTACAGTGATGTCAGGTTCAGCTATCTTGCTACTGTTCTTCCCTTCAAGCTGTAGTTTGACATATAGTAAATCTAGGTTTGAGACCTTCCAAAACATTGTGAACATGTGATGCATGATTAGAAGGAATTAATGGCTCAGCTGTACATTGACTTTGCTTGTTTGTTTTCCCTCTTTGGACAGCTGAACTTTCCAGCAACAAGTATCAATGACTAATTGCTTGGGTTTTGCAACTAACATAAAACACAACGTCAGATTAAAATCTCTTCTGTTTTGTTCTATAAATGCATCAGAAACTAACAGAAATGCAACCCCACGTCTACTCCTGATGCAGAGTGTTTCTCTTCTCTAAGGTGATGTCGTACTGCCCAGGTATGGGATTAATAGTTGTGAAATCAAGGTTGTGTTCTGTCACACTTTGCTTTCTCCAGAGAAAATAAATATTTGCAAATACATACTTTAACTCCATTCCCCTTAGAGAAGTCCAAATGTTTGAACAAAATAACAAAGAGGAAGCATTTTAATTGACTGGTGAGAAATCTAAACATAGTAAATAGTTTCTTTGATCTCCTTGAGTTAGAGCTCAAAGCTAGTTAAAGCTGTTGCTAAATAAAGCAAATAATGTTCTTTAGGGATATTTTGAAAGGGTAGCTGTCAAATACACATATCAGTTACCAGTGATGCAATTGCATATGATAAACCATTAAGCTCATTAAACCATTAAACTCATGTGAGAGGAAATAGTAAGGTCGGAAAGTCACAAAGATTACCAGGATTGGCATGGCTCTGAAAAAGAGGCTCCTGTAGCATAGGTGTTGCCTTTGTAAACACAGGAGCACTGCTCCTGGGGAATGCAGCCAGAATTGTTAATGTCATCAAACACAGTCCCTAGATTAAAAAAAAAAAAAAAAAAAAAAAAAAAAAAAAAAAAAAAAAAAAACCAAACAAAAAAACTTTGATCAATTTAAGAGGCATTTCCTATAAACCATTTTTATTTGTTACAAATTGTAGAATCATAGAATGCCCTGGGTTGGAAGGGAACTCCAAAGGTCATCTAGTCCAACCCCCTGCAGTAAGCAGGGACATCTTCACCTAGAAGAAGTTAGAACCTCATCAAGTATGACCTTGAAAGTCTCCAGGGATGTGTCCTCCACCACCTCCCTGGGCAACCTGTTCCAGTGTCCAGTGCCCTCATGGTAAAGAACTTCTTCCTAATGTCCAATCTAAATCTACCCTGTTCTAGTTCAAAACCATTGCCTCTTGTCCAATCACTACAAGCCCTTATAAACAGCCTCTCTCCAGCTTTTCTATAGACCCCCTTCAGATACCAGAAAGCTGTTATAAGGTCTCCCTTCTGCAGGTTAAAGAACCCCAGCTCTCTCAGCCTGTCCTCATAGGAGAGTTGTTCTAAATATTAAGTATTGCTGTAGGCGCAGCTCTGCAGCTGTCATGACTGGACATACCTATGCTTAGGACTGTTCTAATTTGCACAGAGAATGATTCAACCTTTGTGTTCTTAAATTCCACCTGCTTTGAAAGAGGGACTTAGTGTAGCACAGGTGGATTGTCGAGGTCTTGATCTGTTTGCTGTTCTGCTTTCTGAGTATTACACATGTATTGGCAAAGAATTAATATACCTTTTCTCAGCTGAGACATGACAAATGACTGTTACTTGCAGCAGAGAAAAATGCAAATACAGGATGCTTAACCCCTATGGAACCTGCCCAGATCCTAGAGGTAAGGTGTTGTTCTTTGAGATCAGAGATGAGAGTACATAAGGACTTGCCTTGGGGGCAGAAACAACCATCCATGCAGTGCTCATCACAAATCTGAGATCCTTCAGGGTTGGTGCATGTGTTTGCACAGGGGGAGCTGCACTCCTGGTACTGCATGTTGTAAGGACACTTCTTGGCTGAAATTTTAAAGGGGAGATTGTTTTTCAGTCAAAATATTTCTAGTGCATTGTATATTAAAATATTTATATTCATTTAAGTTATTTAGCTAGATCTAAAACCACATTAAAATGCCAGGTCTCAAAATGTGCAAATTTAGTCACCTATATCTGTGTTTTACAGCCGAAATGGGATTCCATGACTGTCTGGTGCTTAACTGGCTCAATGACTGGGTTTCTAGGGCTAATAAGGCCTGTGTTTCTACTGAAAGCACCCTTCTCATGGACACCTCTATTGCTAGTGAAATGTAAGACTCAAAATCTCAAAGTTTTAGTATACGTGCATTTTTCAGATACTGTTGGAAAGGCAAGTAGTATGTTATAGGCTTTTGTTTTGAAGCAAATGCTGGTGACAGTATCAGCAGCTACACTCCATAATCTAGTATGTGGTTAATTCAGTGAAAATCTAGAGATTACAATGATGCAAACTCCTCACACCCAAACAAGAGGCAATAAGTGCTTAACCAGCCAAATATCTGTGAAGACCCAATCAGTTACTAATTGAGAAGAAAAAAATGCTGCAGCCACTATAAGAGAAGGAGAGAAACATGAATACAAGCAAGTTCCCCTGATTATTTCACCTTCTGTCTCCTTTATCTGCTTCCTTTAACTGTCCCAGTTAATTAAGTAACACTTTGACTCTCCATTACAGTATCCATGTGTGTGATGGTGTGTAATAGTGTGTGATAGTGTGTCATCCAGTTTGCATTAAAACCATAATCTCTTTTGCTGAAGTCTTTGTGCTGGACCTTGTACACCAGAACCCCCTGAAGAAAGTCTTGAATGGCTTGTATTTTCTCTACACCCTCAGCATAATTTCAGAGGTGGTTGTTTGATAGTTACAGAGCATCAAGTCTGTCTCCTGTGATACTTACGGCACAGCTTTGAGGTTCTCCAGTTCAGAGGCTGTCCACCAGCATGAGCGCACTGCCGAGAGTATTCAGAGATGGTGTCACAGATGCACGAGGTGTTTTTAGACACTTCAGAGAGGCACAAATCTTCTTCGCAAGTTGCAATGTACTCACTAACATCAACTAGCTCATTACAGTCTGCAAATGCAGAGCTGGTCAATGTTTTCTGGCATATGTCATCCTTGGGAGAAGAAAAAAAAAAAAACAAATTGCAGAAAATAGAAATACAACTTTTTTCTTTTTTTGTATATCTATTCTTTAATAGGCTTTTATCACTTTTTAAATTGCTGTCACCTGAGGGCTTTTCTTGTTGACTCATCTGAAGTTGTAGAAAGATATGGGTTTATTTTTAAAGAAATACAAAAAAAATAGTTAAAAGTTCCTTACCAAATTATCAGTGCAATTTTGTGGCAGGGTAGGAACATAGTCTTCACAGTGCTCCGTGGGCCCATCCATTTTCTGCATAGTCCCAAACTGCAAGGCTGTCATCCTAACATCTATACAAACGAAGTTTAATAATGAAGACTGGGGGTTTTATTTATTTATTTTGTTCAATGCAAGCATCTGTTTTCTTTTTCTCCTCTCTAGAATGCTGCCTAAGACTGGACAAGATGTTACGTTATTTTTCTGGGATATAATCCCAGTCCGGTCATGGTCTGAATGCTGTTAGCAGAGTTTGGAGTCAGACAGGGCAGCTGCCCTGAGTTGGTTACAGGTGTATCCCATGCCAGAAATGTCATGCTCAATATAACTGGGGAAGCTTGGTGAGGATGGGAGCTCCTCCTTCTCCTCACCATCCCTGGAGGGACTCACCATCCTGCTCCTGGAGACATTTTTCTATTCATTGTGACCACCGACCATTCACTGGGGTGAGTATAACTTTATATATTTTATACTGGCATTGGTATAATTTTTAAAACCATTTTCATTTCAACCTGTGGGTCTCCTCTACTTTTCCTAATCCCTTGCCTCTGCTGGGGTGTGCTCACTGGCTGATAGATCAACTGCTGTAATTTAGCCCCAGTTATGGGCTAAACATAGACACCAGAAAATTAACAAACTGCTTTCAGATAATATGTAGCCCATGTGGGGAAGAGGGAGAAGAATCTCAACAGGGAGATTTGACAGTGGAGACTGCTGTGAGATAAGGTTGAGTAAAAAACCAAGCTAGGTATAGATGAATGATTTAGTGATAAAAGATCTTACAAAGATTATTAAATTCAAAAAACTTACTGTTTGAATAGAACTCATTGTAAACTGGAAGGCCATTAAAGTCCCCACAAAGTCCACAGGTCTGATTGGCATATTTCTTGTTCAATTCCAGCTAAAACAATGGATGGTAAGTTGAAAGAAGTTAGTATTAAACATTATTCCTAAAATATATTCAAGACCCCTGAAAGTATCTGCACTTGTTGCCTCTATGTATTCTTTGTCAGATCTGTGTAATTTTATTTAGCAATTCTAATTCAAACCGGGGAGATATAAATAAGAGTTGGTGTGGATTTGATTTACAGTGCAACCTTCAAGCTATTGGTATGGACTAAAGGTTTCACTATTATCTTTATTGCTTACTGCCTCTTTCTATTGGTTCAATAGAATCCAATCCCCAGCCAAAATGAAGTCCTAAGAGAGTGAAATTCAGCTAGGAAATGCTATTTGAAAGGGTAAGTAGGCCCTGTAACCATGCCAGTATGTTAATGATATAACGAAAGTGATTTTTCAGGTGATTTTAAGCAGCTATCTGCTATCCACTAAATGTAAATTCATGTAATTTTCCTTAGGACACACTGTCTTTCTTGAGAAAGAATTGCTCAATAGGATGGGATGAGAAGACAACATTAATCCCCTGAACAGGTAGGGAGTGGCCTAATCGATGATTAGCGATGGCCTCTGAATTTGTAGGCAGGTCCAGGAGCAGTTCTTACCAGGATACTGTCATCTTGATTCCACATCAACATAACACCCATTTTGCTGGCAACTTTCACATAAATGCTGTCTTCCTCTATTTTAATTCCAGATTGGCTGTATGGCAGTTGAATTCTGGGAAAAGTCAGAAAGAATGTTAGGTATTTTCTGATCCAGGTGTTTGATAATGAGAAAAAAAATATTTGGCTTGTGATATCCAGCATCTGTATGGTTTCTAAAATCATGTAGTTTTGTGGAAAGAAAAATGATTGAAAGGTAAGATGGTCCAACATCATTAAATATGGATTTGATTTTAGATCCAGTCTGTTAGGATTTTTCATCCAAATTTTATCTCTGAGGTAATCATTAAGGGAAGGATTGATTTACTGTGAAAGGAATTAATAGCAGCTTATTCATGTTGATAAAATAGTCAGATTTACTGAAGAACACTTTTTTTTTTTTCTCCCCCCTCCAAACACACCGAAGTACTTGGTAAGTTTGAAAGAAAAAAAAGAAGTCCATAGTTGCCAAACAAGTGTTGGGAATAAATGTACCTGTTGCTGTCGACTGTGACAATATTCTTTGCTAGTTCAATTGCTACACCTTCAAGTTTCATAGTGATACGGTTGATTGTTGGAGCGTTGTCCACCATTGTGCGTCTGATCTGGATGTCAAAATCCTCATAGGGAGAGTTGCAATGGGATGCAAAAACATAATTACAGAGCCCAGGGAAGGAGTATATGTCTCCATCAAAGGTCTTGAAGTGGAAGTTGCCCCATGTGCTGCACACGCGGTCATTGTGAGCAGGATTGGAAGCTGTGAATTAAAACTAGCTGTAAATTCCCAGCCTTAACACAGTGAAAATCAACTTGTCCAAGGTTTCATTTTATTCCTGAATATCTTTTACCTGCCCATCTCCATCTGTTATCTCCTGTCCATCTATCAATTATAAACTGTGCATACATTCTTCACTCAGATCTGTTACTCATATATCCCTATAAATGTTTATAGGTATGTTCAGCTAGAGCTTTGTTAATTGCCTACATTTCAGCTGAGATAACAGTTCAATATTATGTTCCTTAATCACCCTCTCTCTCCTCCTAATAATCCACAACTTCCTTTACTAGTGACTTTTGCTCTTTACATTGGATTCCTCCATCTGCATCCCCTAAAACTGAAAACACATTGAATACATTTCATTTCCTTTACTTACGTGTTATTATTTGATTTGGCAGCATTGGTTGGATGATGTTCACTTTAGATGAAAATGTGGGAAAAGCTAGAAAAAAAAAGTAAGAAAGAAAACCCTAAGTAGTGTAACAATACCAAAATCTTGCCCTAAAATTGACATAGAAGGAGGAGAAAGTTCATATGCCAGACCCAATGGAACAGTGCTAAACCTATTTCATTTAACACAGGCCATGAGTCAGACTAACAATGTATACTGAAACTCAAAATCAAGGTAGTTATATCATAAATCACCTTCTATTCCTAAGGAGTGAACACAGAATCACAGAATTATTGAGGCTGGAAAAGACCTCTTGAGATCAAGTCCAGCCTGTGATCTATCACCACATTGGCTAGACCATGGCACTAAGTGCCACATCCAGTCTTTCTTCGAACACCTCCAGGGACAGTGACTCTACCATTGCTCTGGGCAGTCCTTCCCAATGTCTGATCACCCTCTCCATGAGAAAGTTCTTCCTAATATCTAACCTAAAACTCCCCTGCTGCAGCTTCATGCCATGCCCTCTTGTCCTGTCACTAGTTACCTGGGAGAAGAGTCTGACCTCCACCTGACTACAACCTCCCTTCAGGTAGTTTTAGAGAGTGATAAGGTCCAGCCCAGCTCTCTCAGCCTCTCCTCATAAGACTTTTCCTCCAGTATCTTCACCAGCCCCATTGCTCTCTTCTGGACGCAGAAGTAATAAAACCTTTAATTATTCAATTATCCCCAATATCAGCCACTGACTTTACCACTTGGCAAGGTGGTCTAATTTCCTTGTTTATAATGGTGCTAAACACTCTGCACATATATTCCACTTTGATTTTATATATACAGATTTCTGTACATACACATTCAGCCTCTGTAAACACACATCTGTTTTCTTTGTAACTTATTATACAAATATAACTATACTGTGTGTTTAATAATTGGTATCTACTATAGATATTACTATATGGAGATAGGCTTGTTAATACAAATTTATCTTTATTTGACATTACTGTGAATATGATAAGGAGGGCGTTTTTTTATTATTTCATAGAGATCTAGCAAATAAATACAAATACAAAGCACAAATGAACGTACCATTTCCTTTCTGTGGAACACCCTCATCGTATTTGCTTTCTGTTGCCTGTTGGGTTTCAGACTGAGCTCCTGTGAAGAAATTGTAAAAAACATTAAGTACAATGTCCCATACCTGACCTTTTAAAGCAGTGTTTAGATAGGATCAGACACATATCTGTAAGGCAAAGGGGAAAGTCCTTTATCACACCAGAAAAAAAAAGAAGCCGTCTCCCAGAAAATAGTTGAAATGTATTTATAGAAAAAGACCTTCTATTGCAAATAGGGGTGGTGAAATCAAAATAACATTTGAAGTATATCTGCTTGCTTTGTTTCCCTTAAAATTTACTATGAGGAATTCCAATGACTGAATCACAGCCCTTCTTTCACTGCTGCACTGAATCTCACAAATATATGAAGCAGTTACAGGAAGAATTCACAAAATGAAAGGAAGTGATTTACTACAATAGTTGTGTAGTAGCTCAGTAATAATAAGAGCGAGCACAGAACTGATTAAAAGAAACAAAGCCCTTAAGGCTTGATCTAATAATAGTTGCAGATATTTATGTAAGAGTTTCTCTAGTCCCTAAGCACAAGTGATTTTCTTTTCGAGCAAAGAAAGGTAAAAAATCTGGTGAAGGGTCTGGAGTGCAAGTCTTGTGAGGAGTCACTGAGGGACCCAGGATTGTTCAGCATGGAGAAAAGGAGGCTCAGGAGATATCTCATTCTCAACAGCTCCCTGAAAGGAGGTTGGGATCTGTCTCTTCTCCCAGAGAACAAGGGGCAGGACAAGAGAAAATGGCTTCAAGTTAAACCACGGGAGGTTTAGCTTGGATATTGGGAAAAATTTCTCCCCTGAAAGGGGAGACTTTCCAGGCCTGGCCCAGGCTGCCCAGGGCAGTAGTAGAGTCCTCATCCCTGAAGGAATTAAAAGCCATATAAGTGTGGTAGGACATGTTTTAATGGTGACTTGACATTGCTGGGTTAACACTTGGACTTGATGATCTTAAAGGTCTATTCCAACCTAAAAAATTCTATGATTCTAAATCCTAAAGCCTCAATCACAGCTCTAGCTTTGTTTTACAGCTGAATGCAAAAAGGTGCCTCTGAGTGATAATACGACGGCCTGAGCAGTTAGCCAGGAGAAGCAAGCAGAAGAACAAAGTTTCATGTTCTACCCCTCTTTAGTCTGGGATGATTCAAATTCACATCACCTTTGTAGAAAACCTTAAGCATCATATGGTAAGTCTATTTGACCAAGGGATCTTGCTACCTTACCTGAAGCTGAGACATGGTGTTGAAAACAGGGGAACAGTGGCAAAGGAGGAAAAAATAGGTCATCATCATGTGATCACACAATCAGGTCACTCAGTTACATCAAAACTGTCCTATTCTCTTGCCTTGTTTCAAGGGTTATCTTTGTAACACCTGTTGAATGGTTACTGGATCAACTACAGTAACTATCTTCCAGTTGAGATCTCCTTACTAGCCTGATTCCTATGTTTTCAGTTCCTTTCCCTGCATGGTCCAGCAATCCTGTACCAGAGGTGATATTGGAAAAGACTTTAGAGATATGACAAATATTGACTTGAACACTTTCATGCCTAGGAAAAGACTGACCCTGAGCTCTTACGTTGATGCTCTAAGCTCTTGTCGTCATTCTCTGTAAAAGAAAAACAGCTACAACTTTATTTTGTGAAGGACTGAATTGTATCAGCCTGTGATACGCCTGCTTGGACCATGTTGGCTAACATGTACGTATAACCTGCCAAGTCTAAATCCTCAAAGGATTTAGCTGATGAAATGACTAATCCTGATAAGGATTATGTGAATTCTAGAGTATTTCTCAGTCAAAGCAGAAGTTTCTATGTAATTTAGTCCTAAATCACACACCCCTTTTTTTTTTTTTTTTTTTTTAATGTAGGAAGGGTTCACTGTCTTGAAACTGGATCCATAGCACCCATTTCAGTGAACAGGGAGACATATAGGTGGAAGAGGGGGGAAATGCTGAAGTCGAGGCTGTGCCATAAACCCTAGTTCCCTTGATGCTTACATTCCTTGATGTTTTTTCCACTGAGGAGCCTCGGCCCAGATTCCTTTATGAAAGCTGGACAATTGCCTTTGCCTTAAATTACTGGATCAGAAGCACATTTTTTTTTTTTAAATTATTTTTATAATTTAACTACTGGCTGTGCCCACTATGTAAGCAGATTGAATACTTGATCCCAGAGCTGAAGGATGACTGTCTGAAGGCACCCAACTCTCTACCCCTAAAAAGGTCCTCAGGTGACTGCTGGCTTTGGAGGGGAGGGTTCTGAGCAGCCTCTCCATATCCAGAGGTTGCTGCAGTGTCTTCAGTTTCTTTCATACTTAAGCTTTTAATTCTTCTTTCACTTTATATGTGACCATTAGGAATGTATAAAGAAGTAACTTTGGATGGAGTTTAACCATTTTCCATTTCCTGTTAACCTTTCAGATAATATCATTAGGTAAAATTGACACTGACCAGGTGAGACAAATGCCTCTAAGTCTTAATATTAAGCCAAAATTTGCTCTTGGTCAATACATCTATAGGAATCTCAGCAGGCATAGAATGATAGAATGTTTATTCTCGCATGAGAACCTTTGTAACTGAGCAAAATAGCATGGACATGTATTTAGTCTGTTAATTTTTCTCAAGGAAGCGGCAGGGGCTTTTGTTTACTCAGCAAATACATCATTCCCAAGGAAATTCTAGCTGCCTTGGTTTATTTAGCAATTGCACAATGTCACGTTGTTGACCAGTACTCAGTAAATGTAAGTTGAAAGAATAGTCAAGATAATTTACTATTTGATAGTTTGGGAACTGACTTAATTGCTATGAATATTTCTGGGTGTCCCTTGATAAGTCTATATCCAGCTGCCATCCCACATATGCAGTTATCATTACAATTAATTTCTACAAAATTAGCATTTGACCCCAAATACAAAGTCAGAAACAGAAAGTTTGTGAGTATGGCAAGGGATTGGGCCAATATTCTTTAGGCACTGAGGGCATATGAAAATATTTCCTGCAGAGTGTGATAGGAATAAAGAGGAGGTTGCTGGGTACTGTCTAACCATTGCTTATTTTTCAAAGCAATTTATCAGATTAGCATTGTACAGTACAAATAACTTCCTTGCTCAACAAATGGCTGTAGATGCTTTTGACTGACATTGTGCAACTCTAAATGTAAGCTTATACTCTGACTGGTGTATTTTGTGCTTGAATCAACTTGCCAGTATTTTATAGTTTCTTTCACAAACTATCAGGTAGCCTAAAATTATATTTGCACTTGTCAATGTTCTGAAAATGATATACAAGATAAGTTTACAGCAGCAACCTGAAGATTTAAGTGTTAACTGACAGGGCAGTAGTTCCTGTGTGTGAATGGAACTGCCTGAGCAAACTTGTACTCAAGCAAGTATTATCAACCTGAGTTGTCCCATTGACTTTATAGGGATATTCATTAACAAAACTGCCAAGACCACCCCTGCTGAATATTATATTGACAGGAGAAAAAAACCCCAAACATACAAAATGATAGATTGCATGTGTCAGATAAATATCCCAGTCCTGCTTGTGCTCAGTATCAGTAATTGTGTAGGGTCTTATCAGTGTACCCTTCTAGAGTTTGTTGCAAGAGAAGTTACAAGAAATCTTGAAGACTCTGCTATTAGCTCCTGGTAGGTGACAAGATGCTGGGAAAGACTGACCTGCAGTCTGTTCTAGCGGCTGCTAGATTTAGCAGTAGCTTGCACTTTAAATTTCATAAAACCTGGAATGTTCATAATCAATACAAAATGCAACAGGAACAAAATGATTTTATAAAGCATAAGTGATACTGAAAACCTGACATTTTAAGGCATGAATAATGGTTCTTTTTTATTTGATCTTCAAGGCGACCTCCCAAACATAGTTAGATGTACTAGTTTGAGGCAATACACTAAATTAAATCAGTCCAGTTATTAGACAGACATTAAATATTTCATGAAAACTGAAAAAAGAAAAAATAAATCAAGAAATGTCATTTAAATGCAACTATCTATGAAGTGAAACAATAAAACGAATATAGTAATTTTAATTTAAAGCACTAGATCTAAACAGAGTATATTTTCCTAGTTAAAAAAAAAAATCAAACTTCTTACCTATCTGATGGATACAGCAAACTGCTAAGAGGAAAGCCCATTCAGGCACCCACATCCTGCTGCCAAACCCCATCCTGAGTGGAGTCTGGCACAAGGATGTCAGGTCTGATGTTGGTCAGGGCACGTAGTTCACCACTGCTCTGTCACTCTTATATAGTAGGTGACTTTGGCTTCAGTCCCAGATTGGTTCAGAGAGCCTAGAAAGGTGGGGTTTAGGGGATTTTAGCAAAAGAGCAGGTAAACAGAGGATGCTCTTCCTTCCTCAAAAACTGGCCAATGGTATTTGCCTTTTGGGAGGAGTATAGGCATAGACGTAGGTATATTTTGTTAAGGTTCAGTCTAATAAAGAAACAACATGGCAGTAAATAAGACACAACTCCCTTTCCACAAATAGCAAGTCCTAGAGCAAATTGAATTTGGGGTTGCTTTACAGCTGTGCAGGTGACATGCAAGTAACTACCCTAAGTTTTTCAATACTGTGATGCCAGACAGCTCCTTGGCAATGCCCCCCACCACTGATTTCTGAAGCCTGAGGAGGTGCAGAGTATTTCATATGTGGGGACCCAGCTCCAAGAAGTCTCTCTGTGCCTTTTGAGGCAGCTACTCTTGCAAAAAGAACAGACTAATATCCTTGAATGGTCCTGTACTACATCACAGGGTCACACCAAGTATATGCCACAGAAACACTTCTGTGGGACAGTGACAAGCATCAGGGACTTACTCGAGGACTATTAAGTCAGCTTCACCTGGACTGTAGCCCATTTGAGGGCTGGAACCCCTCTCCTATGAGGACAGATTGAGAAGGTTGGGGTTGTTCAGCATGGAAAAGAGAATGCTCCAGGGAGACCTTATTGCAGCCTTCCAGTATCTGAAGTGGGCTACAAGAAAACTGGGGAGGGACTTTTTTCAAGAGCTTATAGTGATAGGTTGAGTGGTAATGGCTTCAAAATGGAGGAAGGTAGAAATAAATTTAAATTAGGAAGAATTTCTTCACTCTGAGGGTAGTGAGACACTGGCAGAGGCTGTCCAGGGAAGTTATGGATGTTCCATCACTGGATGTGTTCAAGACCAGGTTGGATGGGGCTCATGAAAAAGACCTTATTCCAGGTCAGACCATTGTATGATTCTATGATCTTCAACCTCCTTTCAGTTTACAAGAATGAAGTTAGCTGATGGATCCAGAAATCATCATCATCATCATAAGTAGAATGAGAGCTACTGCCCGGGGTGGGGGAGTTAGCAAGAAGCACTGGAGAGATATCACTGGGATGGGGAAGATACAGGAGTAGGAGTGGGGAAAAAGTTGTGTATAGTAGGATGTGCAGAAAGAACATTGAGTAAAATGGGACAAGTTTGTCTTCTGCATGTCTGGTAAGCGTAACTTGTGCTATCTCTACTGATGTTTGTTGTTTCTGCTGAAGCAGAGACAAAGCTGGGAAGGAGACAAAGTCAGGATTGTAAAATGTGATTGCAGCTGGATGCCTAATTCCCCTGGGTTTTTATCAAAATCCTGCCCTGCAAATATACATTAAAAAATATTTCTGTTAATGAATGAGAGTACAATAAGATATTCTGTTCAGCTGTTGCTGAACTGATGGTGTAATTTTTTTCAATTGATTTAAGTTCAGCCCTTATTTTCACTTTTGTTCAGTACTAAATATATTAGATCCTCACTCTTTCAGTATTATAAAATACATTTAAAAGAGTTCCTTTATGATGTGTTATCTGGATTTGAGTTTTGGACTCAAATCAGTACTAGCTTACTGTGGTGAGGTTGTGGTACTTAGGTCAACATATTGGCCTGCTATAGCATAAAACATGTTCTCTGTCAAAATATCCAGGATGTTTAATGAAGTTACATCTTCATAGGCAGTAGTAAGCTCTTTACACACCCTAGATCTCTATCTTCATGCTTCAGCAGACCAGAAGAAAAGAAAAGACTGGATTTCCTGCCCCTAGAACGTTGTTTTGTTCTGTGCCAGTTCTCATAATGAATATAAATTCATCTGTACATAGAGAAGGCAAATGATAATCTTGTTTACACGACCAGTTAGCTGTATTAAATAAATATACACTAGTCTCATATAAGCAATTAAGTCAACCAGCAAACTGGGCTTTCAGTAGCTAATGTGTCTGCACCTTTAGCAGAGGGCTACATGTGATGGTCAGGGGTAGCAGAACTCACTTCCCCTGTCTGTTACACCCACCTCTGCCTGAGGGGATAACAGAGTAATGGGAACAACTTCTGCTGCTTTAAAACATTTGGGGAGAAGTTCTTGTTTCCCATTGGGTGGAATAGAGCAAGGCACTGCGGATAAAGGGAGGAGTTTACTAAGGGGGGCAAATAGTGCTTTTGGTGCTTATCTGCTGAAGGTGAGGAGAGATGACTGGCTGTGCTAGTGGGATCAAAGCTGCTTTTTCCTTTGCCCTGTCTCTTTTGCTGCAGTTATTGCTAAGCAGAGTGCTAATATCAAACACTTCTTTCCTCTTCTAAGGCAGTTTTTGGTTTTCACTCATTTGTGAAGCTCTTTGTGACTAGAGCAATGTTTGTCAATCTTCACTATGCTACTTCACTAAGCATTTACTAGTGTGTGGTATTCTATAGATGTTGCATAGATTGGCCTGGTTGTACGAGAGGGTGTTTAAAAAGGTATTGCTCAGAAATGTTTCTCAAAACTTTACATAGTCTGGATTTGTTGTGACTCCACTGGTCAGACTGAAAATGTTGATCTCCAGGGAGTAGTGGCACTCAAATGATGTTCCAATGTTCACCTTATACAACCTTATAGCCTCTTTCTTTTCCTCCTTCCTCACTGTAAGCTGTGGGAGAAATAACAAAAGAGCTACGGAAGAAATTATGATCTCTCTATTGGAAGGCTTATACATTTTTGAAAGTTACCAGGCTGTGAGATTTTACTGATTCCTGGGGGAATTGTAGCTATAGATGACAGTATCATAAAACTCAGAAGGATTTAAGTAAATATTTTCATTGATCACATGGGTGGTTGCTCCAGGTTGTTCTTGTAAATTAATTTTTAAAAGTAGTTGGAGGATTTCTTAGTTTCCCAAATGGTAGGTAGGCACTTTTCACTATATTTGCATGGGTGGGGAGGAGCAAGATTTGCTCTGAATTTGTATGAGGGGAGAAAAACCCCAGAACAAGCTTTTAAGTATTTTAATAGAAATTTAAGCTACTGTCTTTATTGTTAATGTACAGCAGGAATCCAATAATGGAATAGTTTTGGTATTGCCTGGCAGTAAAACAAAGCACTGTTGTTTGCAGAGAGGGAATGTTCAGGGAGGAGTTGAAAAGCTTTTTAAAAAAAGTTTTATTTCCTGCATTTTTCTCTGGTTTTCTCTGTTGTAATGCTATGGGAAGTAGAGAAGCTTATCTTGACATCTCAGTGTCAAATAACATGGAAATTAATGTAGGATAGATCTATAGATTAACTACAACAGCCAAGGACCTGGCTGACAAATATTCTTTTGACTCTTATTTTGAACTTGTATCAAAATATCAAAAATCTGTATCAATGGATTAGTCACTAAAAGGTTTTTTTGTAACAGTAAATCCAATATATCTGTTATTTGACCCATAATTCTGATAATGGATATAATCTCTCTAATTTTACCTTTTCTTCTTGGTTTCTTGCATAGAAGTAGGGACAAAACTTGAGACATTGAATATATCCATTATACTAATGTAAAATTTCAAATGCCAGATAAAACATGCACACCACATATACTATAAATACTATAATTCAACCTGAAAGTAGCTCATATAATATGAGGGTGGCAAAAGCCACAATTCAGAAGTTAGGAAGTGGTAGCAGAGAGGCCCGTAATTAAACCAAAATTAATCTGTCTTCTGTATTCAAATTACACCTCTACTAGTGTTGTGAACTTCATCATGAGTGTGATAAACCAGAGATAGTTGAGACCTGGGTAAAGCCACATTGTGTGAAGACCTTGCTTGCCTTGTGAAATGGGAAAATGAATGAATAGTTGGACTGATCAGAGAAGACAATATTTATTGTGCAATGTTATGTCATGACAGTCTGCAATTAACCTAGACCAAGTTGGTATTAAGCAGAATAACCAGCACTGCCTTTCCACCTGGCTCTGTAGGGGTTTAGTTGCTCTCCTTGGCTTGTCCTTCTCATGCTTTTCTCACCTCTCCCTGATAGCCTTAACTGTTCTTCCCACCCATCAGTCCACAGGTGACTCATCAGGGTTTTGCCTTGCAGCCCTACCCAGGGATTCACCTTCACGCTCTACCCTTTTTCCAGTGTGCTGTCAACTTCCCCCTAACAAACACATCCACTGCCACTGCAGAAGAAAAAGGTGGCCACTCTCTGGCCATAGGCTCCTTTCCTTGGCTCTTGGACTAGATGATGCAGTCTGTTTTCTGCTCATTATAACGTGTCACACCTCTTGAGAAATCTCAGAGAGGTTTCTCTATTGAAAACAAAGCCACACACAGCCTCAGGGTGAAACACATAAGGAGAGAGTGTTAGATGGTGAATGGCAGGTGAGCTCGGTGGTGTGTATCATTGTGATCACTTTTTAGTTCATTACAGTTCATTACACCCTACATAGGAATGGAGATGGAATGGAGATAAAACTCTGTCTGTGGAGGCTAGATTGTTTAATTGGAAAACGAGTGACAGCTAAGGGGAGTGAAGGTTAGAAGAAATTAAGTAAGTTGCTTCATTTATCACTGACATCAATCCTAGTTCCTTAATTACAGAGTGCACCTTAAGTGCACTATTGTGCTGTCTTTCACTCTGTTGTAAAGGATTTGGAAGATGAGCCTGTAACTGGTTTCTTGAACTGTTGGCAGGCAAGGAAGAGCAGAGCTCATCTTAACTAAGTTGAACTCAAGCTGCAAGAAAAATAAATGAAGCTTATATATGTAATGCAACGGCAACAATGGCTTCTTCATGTTACACATTGAATTAATGAAACTTGGCCATTCCTGGTGTGGTACTTCAAATGAGCTGCTACTTTTCTTAAGAGCACGGCTTCTACATGGTCAGTGTATAACCCAGATGAGCTCAACACCTTTCTCATTGGGATTCTTGCTCTTGGGCTTTTAACTGTGTAAGAACTAAGCTGTACTGGTTGAGTCATCTTTCTGTCTTATTCCTATCCTTCAAAAATATTTGGAAAAACATTTAGGAGCTCTGCTGCTAGAAAGCTGCCATGTCCTGACTTATCTCAGTATATTTAATTGTTGGGTGCTATACTTTTAGTTGGGGAAAATGCATTTATGTATGTGCTGAATCATTTTTACCAGGTTTATGTCCTTAGGCACACTTAATTCAGCTGAAACACCTTCTGTGTTTGCTCACTTCTCAGTGTTAGGGTGGGTTTATAGCCCTTATTTTATTAGTCTGCCTGGATTTTGCTTTTGTTTTCCTCTTCTGCATAGTAATGAGGATGCTTTTCTGGACTGATGTCACCACTGACACTGTTATTTGTTTGGCATTCATGGTCCTATATCTTATTGTGCATTTTCTTTGCCTGTGCATCTTTTCTTCATAAATTGCTTATTCTGTGGAATACTAATAATGTATATGTGCCAAATCTACAGTTGAACACATTTTGATGTAATTTTCCTTGTGTGCTGAGACTTTCTCAGTGACACTGGACAAGGAATTTCTGCATCTGTTCTATGAAAAACTGTTCAGATTTGGGTCTGCTAATCAATGATGCACATATCCTCAGCACCTGACTAAGTTCATGCTCATATTAGTAGGTAACTTTTTAGGCTCAGACTGAAGACTGTGTGTGGAGACCAGACTCTAAGCTGAACTGTCTGCAGTGCTCACATGAGTTTAAAGACTCAGATGAACTTCTGCTTAAGGAGTCAAGCTTATCATCCCTTAGCTCCTTGTCTGTCCTATTCTTCAGCCTAATAGAAGTTAGCTGGCACCCAACCTGAGACAATAAACAGTGCAACAATTCAATTTTCAATTCATGGCTCTTCTGCTCCCTCTTTCTCTTTTTATCTTTAATAGAGAGTATGAGACAAATGTACAAGTTGAGTAAACTCTTAAGTTGACTAACTCCTGGAATAGCCCAATTAGCAAATAAAAGCTCAGCCAACTGGTGGTGTGGGCTACCAAGTGTGCAGTAGAGTCCATCTGGTTTGGGATGGCTGATGCTACTGATAGATGCAGACATCCACAGCAGTTCTTCCTGCTGCTCTCCTCCATGACATCTTGTTCTATCCCATTAGTTAAGATGAGATTCCCAGGAAGTTAAAACTCACCTATAGCAGAGCTGGTGCCATCTCCTCTACCCCCACACTGGCTACACATGCTCACTCCCTCCTTGCTCTAGTCTTGGCTCTCTTGAGACCCTCAGAGTGAACCAGTGAAACTGCCTCTAATCCACTTTGTTACATCCTGTCATTAGGAGCAAATTAAAATATCTTTCATGTTGTCCTAATCCAAGTAAAGGAACTATTCCTCTCTTGTTCCACTAAGGAAGAAGGGTTTCACCTCCCACTCTGATTGTATGGAGTAATGCTCAGATGAGGCCAAACATCTGCTCTGCCACATCCTTCCATACATGAAGGTGTGTGCAATACCTTATATCTATCTATCCATTGTAGACCACAGGTCACTGCCACAGCAGACCTGAGTTTGGTGCAGTGGTTCCATGACATTTCAAACTATAATTTCAAAATAATGTTTAAAGTATCAAGACACAAACTTGGCCAATTCAAGCACTTTCTAGGAGCATTTTATTTATTTGAGAGTTAAATTAAATTCTGCTCCTTTTCAAGTTGGTAAGTTTTCCCATTGTATTCAGTTTGAAGATAATCACGTCAACTGAGAGGGAATGTTTTGGGACTCTTCCATGTAATGACCCCTCTTTGGTAGGGGTCAGTGTCTTCTCACATGTAACAATCAATATGACAAGAGGAAATGGCTTCAAGTTGTGTCAGGGGAGGTTTATATTGGATGTTAAGAAATAATTTTTCACTTCAAGGGTTGTCAATGCCTGGCCCAAGCTGCCCAGGGAGGAGGTGGTGGAGTCCTCATCCCTGGAAGGCTTTCAAAGATGTGGTGCTGAGGGACATGGTTTAGTGGCCATCTGGCAGTGCAGGGTTAATGGTTGGACTCAGTGATCTTAAGGGTCTTTTCCAACCAAAATGATTCTATGATTCTAAGAAGATGTATTGTTGGATTAACTTCACACACCGTAATTGTGAAGGCTAAGTTGGTTTTAACCACAGAGCACACACACTGGACAATCTACTGGGGTTTTTTTTTTCCATTTTGTGCTGCTTTACTCCTAACAGAAGCAATATCCTGTATACATTGAGATCAAAGATAAGTAGAACTTTGGGAAAGAATTTCCAGTTTGACCACACGTGAAGGAACTGAATGAGCTCATTCTGTACGTCAGACATTACCTTTGCTCAAGAAGCCATCTGGCTCTGGAATTATTTGCTAGGATATTTGTGGGTCAAAAGCACATAAAAGTTCTGAATGGAGCAAAACCTCTGGTGTGTTATATCTTGAAACCAAGGAGGATAGAACATCAGGAAACTCTCACACTTCCCTTTTGGGTATACCTGCTAATTAGTCACTATTCTAGCTATTATTTACTCATAAAGAGAAAGGAATGTAAGTATATTTATATATATATTTTAGTCAGTTCTACAACAAGAACTTATTTTTCAAAAATTTCCCCAGATCTTTTTTATTCAATGACCTTTGAATATAAATGTGGGAAAGCTGTTCCTGTGGGCTTACAGACAGGAAGATTATCTGAATTGATTTAGTGAAGAACACCTTGGGAAAAGAACTGTCTTTTGATATTTTTACTGTTGTCCAGAAATTCAGATAATAAAAATGATGTGAAAGAGCTATGCAAAATCTCTCTTTTTTTCTTTGTTTTTTGTTTAAATTATGTTAATTTTGCTAAAACTGAAGAATTTGCACTTGTATTAATGTGATTAACTTTAGATATTCTCTATTCTTCTCAGTTCGGTAAGAATTTAATGTATGTAGAACATTATTCACCACCCACTGAAATCAGTGAAGAGACTTCTATTGAAGGTCATCCAAATGTCATTACCCTTTAATAATGTATATTTTGATCATGACTGTTTCCTTTCATGAGCTGGCTTACTGGATAAAATGCTTCCTATCATAAGGCACTGTACAATGCAAAATCATGGAAACCGAAAGTGTATCTATTGATATGAGTTGTTATCCTCAACCATCAGTTGTGCATTAGCTAGAACAGGACTGACTCTAGGTTTGACTTGCTCTTGAAACTTCCTTATTTTTTTCCCTACTAGCACTGCCAGATGTGATTATACATCATTTTCTGTGTTAAGACCTTCTTTCCAATTGACTTTGTCAAGTTTTTCATTATTTAATTGACATTTTATAGACTTTCGACCTACTTGTGCCACATATTTTTGGAAGGAGAAGGTGGAAATATTTCAATCAGAATGATCCAGCTGTTTAGAATGTGGCAAGAGAATCAACATATGAGGGAAATTGGAGGAATCTTCTGTTTAAAAAGTGTATCTTGACAACTACACTTGTAAAGAAAAACCTTTTCATTTGAATTTTCTGGAGTTCAAATTGTTCATGCAGCTGTTGATGCCATTCTAAGGTATTATGTTTAGCTCAGAGAGATCCCAGTATTTCTATTGTTTTGTAAAGCATTTAATGGATGCCAAATCAAACTCTTAACCTTTCTGTAATCCAGTAGAAAAGTAAACTAGATACTGGGAAATAAAATCAAACCTTTCTGATCAATAGATGTTTGCTTTGCTAATATGTTGGGGATT
The DNA here is from genome assembly GCA_025447755.1 of Corythornis vintsioides. NCBI lineage: Eukaryota > Metazoa > Chordata > Aves > Coraciiformes > Alcedinidae > Corythornis > Corythornis vintsioides. The sequence continues at coordinate 33,951 of JAOEGS010014081.1, forward strand.
CTCCCCACCTCCTCAATGCTAACATAATTCAAGAACAGTAATCAAGCTGGTGTTGGTTTGACTGATGAAAACTACTTCCACTCTGATCATTCAGTATAAGAATGACCACAGTGTATGGGAGGAAATGTCCATCCCAACCAATACCCTGCCTGCAGCAGTGGCCAATGCAGCACATCAGGAAAGACCTGAGCAACTATGAAGTGATAATTCTGAAGAATACTCTCTTATATACTACAAATATGTGGCTCAGGGGATCCTGATGTGATGCCTTTGGATTCTCTAGATCAATGGCTTTGCTGTTGTTGTTTTTATTAAGTTAAAAGGATGTATATGTATCATGGTTGCAGTCAGTATGGAGGAGAAGGCAAAGGGAGATGGAATGGGGAGCACTGACTGGAAGAGGGGAGAGAAATAAAGTGGACTTGAGGATCATACGGGGAGAAGAGCTAGAAAAAATGAGGAGACAGAATGCAAAGAGGTGTCAGAGAGAAGTGGATACATAAGGATGAGGGGGGAAGCTGAGAATACGTGTAATGGTAGCAAGTGAAAGTTAATGGTATAACTATTTGTACCTCCAGGATCTGGAGATAAGCTGAGTTAAACTCAACTAAAGATACTGTCTAGTCTTTGTGACTGAAAGCGTTAAACTATATGGTATAAAATATTCCTTTCTGGTCTGTTCTGGGCAAGCCATGGAAAGCACGTCATGCTTCTGAATTTGTATTTGTCTTGGACATGGTGCATGGACATCCTTGTATCTCAGCCGTCTTCAAGTGACGTTGCTTGCTGCAGTTTAAGAAACATTTCTGTCCTTAGTCAGCTTTGATCCCTCCCCTTTGATGACTACTGTGCACTTCATGAACACTGTGACTACTGCCTTAAGACTAGCAAAGCAGGGGCCATATAGAAATAACTGGCAAAATCCCAATTTCAGGCAGTTTTCTGTTTCCTTCAAGCTTCATAAATAGCATAGGTAACCTTAGATGCTTATTACTGTTCTCTCTTCCGTGTCTTTATATTACCATTTATCTCTAAGAATGCTCACATTTCATGTTTGTACAGCACAGCAGAGAGTAATTCTATGCTGTTCTACTACAAGCACCACCATGTCTTAATAAATACCTAGATAAATAATAATAGGACAATGCTGAGGGATGTAAACAAAATGAAATTCTAATCTAGTCTGGCAAATCATGTATGTGTGTATTTCAAAGAATTGATGCAGACGATAGTACTTTATAGTGCCTAGGACAGGAAAATCCTGGTCCATGTAAGTGTGGTTCCTGGCTGTTAGGGTAACACTAAAGGCAAAGCAAACATTTAGTTTATTCTGAAATGCATGTTCTTAAGCTGTCTTTTTGAATAAGCACATTAATGGAATTGGGTATTAAGTGGAATCTGCAAGGTTTTTACTGAAATATTTCAACCAAAACTCCCAGTTCTCCTTCTGTGTGTTCGTGTGGCTTTCACATGGCTTCCAAACAATGTCTTGATTACTTATATTGATATTTTCATCAGAGAGTACTTTTTTGATGAGGATTTACTTTATCTACCAGCAATTATTTTACGAGGCTCTGGTCTGTCAGCATGTGCATTGTGTCGGGGTAGAGGCAGGACCACACCTCAAGGACATTTCTAGGCAAAAGGCTGAAGGTAATAGAACTCATCCACAATGGCAACCTCTGTCTAGCTGTTTGCTCTGTATGGACTTAGTTTGTGTGACGCCTGTTAAATATCAAACCCTGTGTCATAATGAATAGGCAATTTATTATTGGGGATAAAATGACAACCACTCTCAACCTTTGCAGAACTCAAGGGCAAAGCAGTTTTTCCAGTTGGAAAGAGGACTTTGTCCACTACCAGCAACTAATGACTTCATGGATAGGAGCAGAGCACCCTGAATCAACCATGAAACCAGATTCGGTAAAACACTACAAAACTAAAACCACTACACCAAACACACCAATATTGGTAACAGAGAGTCCAACTTTTCCCACTGGGATCAATCCCTCCAGACCCAGGAGCTTCACAGGAATGTGGTTACAGGTAAAGTAGTAATTGCTTCTTTAGGATTTGTCTGTGTGGGCATTACATGTGACTTAGATGCAGTGCAGAAACATGTGAATGTAACACTTCGGTATGCTCTACTTGAAGTAAAAAACACTATTGCACCAGTACAGAAGTGCAAGTGAGTCCTACAGGTCCCTTATCATCTATCGAGAAATACAATGTATATCTATATCTAAACAGTGGTAGTACTAATTCTTGGGCTGTCTGTAGTGGCATAGAAGCACATGGAGAAACCAAGCCTTTAAACATCTCGCTAAAATAATGCAGTGTTTTTCTTCAGCTATCAATAATGCAAATAATTTCCTGAAGCTGCAGTCCAAATTCCAATCTGACTGTACAAATCCAATTCTGGTTTCATCTGAATGGACTAGGACAGTAGGATTTGGCTGGATTTTACCACTTCCTTAGGTAGACTTACCTAAGAAATGGTGGCAAAATATTTAGTCACCTTTTTGTTTTGTTTTGTTTTTTTTTGAAGCTGACTGTAGAGCTTCTGTGACAAAAATCTTGCCTACTTTATCTAGTTATGCCAACTGAGCCAATAAAACATTATCTCTACCTGCAAAGCTTTTATAACCTATTATTATGATCTTTGAGAGAAGGCTACTTAGACTTCAGAGAAGTATTGGTACAAGTAGCTCCAGAATCATTACTGAGAAGAGGAGGAGGAACAAAATGACCAATAACAAACACCAAATCTGCATTTTTCCCTAAGGATCCTTTCCCTTTTGAGATCCTTGTGCACTAACAACAGAAAGTGCTCCTAATGTGAGAGTTTATACATGTATGTGTATCTGTCAACACAGATTGTCTAACACAGCTGAAATATGAGTCACATCCTAGATGACACACAATGTTTTGAGATAAAATAACCTGTTGCCTCAAGCAAAGCACTCTCTTTGTTATTCTACAAAAGTTTCTGTGTGACAAGATAGACTGATGGTCTCCTGTACAACTGATGAGAGGTGAATAAATTAAATTCACAGTGGTGAAGCTTCCTGTGTGACTGACAGCAGCTAGTTCTAATTCCTGGAGATGAGCAGCTCATGGATGTAATCTAAAATATAAATAAACATTGTTATTTTTAAAAATGCATATATTCCTAAAGAATAGTTTCCTATCTGAAACTAAGAAAACATATATGTTGGTTAATAACATGAAGAATTCAGTAGCTTGAATCATGTTACAGAAGAGATGCTGTCTAATCATTAGTAAAAATAAGCCTTAAGCTGCATGAGACGGTGGATATTAAGAAGGAAACAAAGAATAAATAACAAGACAGACATAGCCTCAAGAAATATAAGCAAGGATAGAATTCCTCTTTTAGTTAAGCTGGAAAATATGCTGCCCTTTGCATACATTCTGCTGCTTCCTTGTGAGCAACCTGTTTGATTTTGACAGGCGTTACTTTTGCAGTCAGTCCCTTGGTATGACACAACAGATTCCCAGCAGTGTCAGAGCGCAGTTTGGCACGCCTTGGAGATAAATATAGAATAATTAAATCTTTCTTCTTTTTCTTTTTTTTTTTTTTTTTTGGAATAGACCTTTAAGATTGAATTCAACTGTTAACCCAGCAATGCCAGAGCACCACTAACACATGTCCCTCAGCACCACATCTCTATTGCTTTGAAGCCCCTTGAGGGATCACAGGGACTCCACCCCTGCCCTGGGCAGCCTGGGACAGCCCCGGACAACCCTCAAGGGGGTTGAAGAAATTGTTCCTTGGCTCCAACTTAAACATCCCCTGGGGCAACTTGAGGCCAGTTCTCCTTGTTCTAGAACTATTTACTCGGGAAACAAGACTGACAAATGTAGATTTGAGCCTTTCCTTAAGTGTCCTGCCCATTGTCTAAAGTAACAGAATCCACAGCCCTGTGAGCAGAGCAGAAACGTGGAGCAGGCAGAGCCAGGGGAGCGTCTGTGAAGCCACACAGAGGGCATGAAGTGCAATACCTACGCAACTGAGCTGTGCCAGGCAACCACGATCAACCCGCAGAACTTGCTGATAAAAACAAAGAGGTTGGGGAAAGGACATGCTTTCAAAAACCAGCTGGAGATATTTTTCTTTCTCTTCTTTGTTAACCTTTAAAAAAAGCTAAAATGCTGCCAAATCCAAATGACGTTAGAAAGTGGACTTTATGGAGGATGGTGGGGTAGCTTCCTTTGTTCACCTGTGAATAAATGCTATTTATATCACCTGTTTAAATACTGGAAGCTGTGTGCTTTGCTATGAAGGGTATAGGAGGGATCTAGGGCCTTCCCGTGCCCTTGTGGCAGGGGCTGAGGTGGGAACTGGCCCTGGCCATGCCCTCCCAGGGCCTAGGGTGTCTCGGGGGGCAGTTTGCCGCCAGTGCCTTTCCACCCTTTGCAGGTAATCTCACTCCTGAGTTAACAGGTTGCCTAGCATGAGGGGATGGGGTCCTTTCTCTCCCCTCCCAGATTCCTGTCAGGGGTGAAAAAAAGAAGGAGGAATAATTAATAGAAAGGGGCAAAAAACAGTCCTAGGGTTTTCAGTTTGGGTTGCTGTCCCAAGAGCAGAAATGCAGCAAACTTATCAAGTCCCCTCAGAATAGTTTTCCCAAATGGGAAACACTGGTGGGAGTACCATGCGGCAGGTACTCACCTCGCTGCCTTTTACTGAAGAAGTGGTCCTGTGAAGAAAGGCTGAGAGAGTTGGAGTTGTTCACCTACAGAAGTCTCCAGGGATAATTTATTGCAGCCTAACAGGAAGATGAGAACTCACTTTTAGCAGGGCCTGTTGTGAAGGGACAAAAGATTTAGACTGGAGAGAAGAAAGAAATTTTTTGACACAGAGGGTGGTGAGACCCTGGCCTAGGTTTCTTTTCAGAGCTGTGTGGGGGAACAGTGTGGCTTGTTTCTTTATTATTTAATGTCACTTATGATTATGTGTGAGAAAATATTTGTAATGCATGCCATTGATTCTGTCTTTGGTATAAGCTTTTACAGAACACCAGGATTGAAGCAATTTGTTACTGGGCAGATTCGTGATGGACAGTTTCTGAATGTTTAGCTAGGCCACCAGAGCAGATAAATCTCAAATTGCTTCAGGTGAATTGACAACTTGAAAAAATAAACCTGTATGTACAAAGATGGTCCCTTCTTAATAATTGCCATCGTAAATGCAAAAAAAAAAGATTGTAAACCTCATGCTCTGCTTTGTGTTTGATTCCCAGCATATGAAGGCCTGGTGCTTTTGTCACGTGTGCGAGAAAAACCATGGAATAACACCAGTATGACCATACCAGAATGAGTGAGCCAAGGTAGGAGAAAGTCTCTGTCTCTCTCTCTAGCAATTTTTGTCTATTTATTTATAACTCTGGTGTGTTGCTCAAATGTGCTTCTTCCATTGAGTAAGCGAGGTGTGCTTGCTGCTCTATAATCTTTGCAGCTGGGGCAGATGAACTTTAAAAAAAGAGTCTCCAAGCCATTTTCATAGTTCCTGAAAGTCTTAAGGATTAATCACAGTGCATATTTGTATTTTCCTGTAAATCAAGATCCCAATAATATCATGTACACTGTAGTTATGCCAGTGTAACACTGACAGGTTTTTCTGTGTCTCTTGAAGTGCAAGCTGGTTTGATGGGCTTGTGGCTTGGGATTGCTGTTTTGTGGGAACTTCAGCTTCAGGAGTGCAAAAATGGCTTCTTTGACACTGAGGGAGAAGAGCTCATGAGCTGTATGAAGTTCACAGGAGCTGAGCAGACTTGAGCTATTCTTCATGTGCAGTGTACTCTGAGCCTGGAGAGCTGAGAAGGGGAAGATTACACTTAATCATGTGGTCTTTTAATCAGCTGAAGTCTTCCTTGTGCCAAAGAAGAGGCTGATGATTTAAATCAATTTTATAGTCAATTCACAGGAGAATTTGTAAGGACTTTAAACATGACTGAAGTTCCTATGTGTTTTGGTGACATTCTTCCTTTTACCTCAAGCTTTCTGTTCCTTTCACAAAGATAGTGACACAGAGGAATTCTTCAGGAAGGAATTTAAAGGTAGATCTAATAAATCAATGCTAAACTAACATATTATGGCTACTTTGGGTTTATGTAAAAAGATGGATTTTGTGAATTTTTTAATAAATGTTTGTATTCTGTTGGAAAAGTTGCTTTCAAGATGCCTTTTCTTCAGGTCTTTCAGCTTGCTAGGTTGAGACAAAATTTTGGGATACTCTGTTATTTCTGGTGGGTAATTGTTTTGAATTAACAGGCTGTGTTTTTGTGTAGCCTCTGGTACCAACCATTTCAGGCAGCAGATAAAAGATAAATGGTAGGTATATATACCTATGTATCTTTGCTGGTGTTTATACACACACATAAATAAATATAGAAACTATAACAATGTCATATACATTTACAGTGACAAGTTTGGGGGTTTTTTTCTTATTATTTTATAAAACCCCAGAGTATATTGGAAATCTGAGAACTGAAAAATTACTTTTGATGAAAACTCAAAGACTGTTTGTTGAAATACTGGTCATTAATATCCTGCCTAGGATTACTGAGGGACATGTTATATTGATCCCACAGCTCCCTTGCTAAAAGTAAAGGTTTCTCACATGTCTCTGTTAGATCAAGTGTACTGTGACAACTTCTCTATTATGAATGCTGTGCAACTGCACCTTGCCCTGAGGTATGCGGGTTTGTATTGTTATGCATTATCTTCAGTCAACACAAATTAAGTGCAATTATAGTACTAGTTTCCTGTAAAATAGCAGATATATGAATAATGGACCTGAATTTCCATTACAATGAAGTAATAAGGCATGAAGGTGTTAGTAGCAAAGCAAGTGGTAGAACTGCATCAGGCAGAATAATCTCATTCTCCAGAATACAGAACAACCACCAGTTAATGCAAGTAAGAAAGTTAGTTCTGCTGGGGCAGGTCATTCCATGATAATGTCTTTTCTACAGATCCTGCATCACTTACTGTCATATTTTGTCTGCCAGTTCTTACGAGACTCTCACTCCTTTTCCATGGATTCTCAAAACCTGCCTGGATGTGATCCTGCTTTAGCAGGGGTGTTGCACTCGATCTCCAGAGGGTCCTTCCAACCCCTGCCATTCTGTAGTTTAGCTTCAGGATTGGCTACTAGACTGAGGCAGATGTCCACAGCGTTTTGTGAGACTTAGTACATGAGATATCTGTAACTGTTTACTGGCTCCATTTGTACTGCTTGGATAGCCTTGGCTTTCTTAAAAACAGAGGGAGGCAAAAATGTGGTTTTATTTATGTGCATGGCTGGAAGAGCAGGAGAGGAGTAAGCAAACACTAAGTTTCTGTTTAAAAGACTTTAGGCGAAGAATTGTTAATAACAGCAATTATTGTAACAGTGCAAACATTTATGGGTTCCTTACAACCAAATTGTAGTTGTAAATAAGCATTGTAAAGAATTCCAAAAATAAATATGAGACTCAAAAAGGAAGATAGTTTTTGAAACAGTAAGGAGCAAATGAAAATGTGGTAGTCATGAACCATGGATCATTTGCAAAAATGTACTTTCTATGCACTTCTAATTGTTTTATTATTACTTTAATAATGTTCAAACAGAACTTGTCTCATGGTCTATTATAAAAGTATTTCAATTTGGCTGGTTGAAACAGAGCTGCTATTTTTTTTTCAGTGGCAGATCAAAACCTGTTGAAGAGGAGGAAAGGTCCCTCCTTTGAATTGGGCTTTGTTATTATCAAGTGTGATTTCCATTCTTGGATTGTTTTTTATCAGCCCAGCTCCTGGGTTGTGCTACAAACTTTCCTAAACCCTTCCATAGCTGTTTTCAGAAGGTGATGTGACTTATAAGGTGGCTGTTGTGCTTTAACAATCAACTGAATTACTTGAAGTGGACTCCTATGCAGTAAATCTGAAAATATATATATATATAATTTCAAGTTATATTTTATATGTTACTGATAATTACAAAATGCAGTTAAAAAGAGAGTATTACTGATTTGTTATTAACACTGCATGGGTTTAAAATGCTTTGTGAAAGAGGGGAAAAGATAGCTGTTTGTGAAGTATTTTCGGTATGTAGTGGGGGTCCTGAGATGGGAGCAAGTGTATGAATGCCCAAGGCAGGACTGCCAAGGCAGCCAATAGTGAAATTACACCCAGTGGATTTTGTACAGCTGGACTAAATTCTGTCTTAAGTGAATCAATCATTTCCCTGCTGCATTTTTTTTGTGTTCCAAAGAGAACTGAGAAGAAAAAATAATTAGGTGACATATAAACATATCTTAATATATTACATAGAATGGATCCTGTGGATTCCAGGATAAGTTAAGAGCAAAGTTTATCTTAATGATTTGAAAGCAAGGCAGTAGTTATTATGCGGCTCACTTCAAAGTGCCTTGAAAGAAACCCCTTTGAGAGAAAATCTGGTTGTATGGGCTTGTAAACTGTGAGCCTAGAGCCCTCTAGTGTCAGCATTGCTGTTAATATAGTATAGTCCAGTGGGACCTGCACAGGATTCTTACCTGTGTCAATAAAGTGCTATCAAGACAACCACTTTCTTCCACCTACTTGTTTATTGATTTTACTATTTCACTGGTCTTAAAAATTGTCGATTTATTTTTGAGGGATAGAACCAATTTCATTCATCTCTATTTAAAAAAAAAAAAAAAAAAAAAGATAACTTTGGAGCTCTTCCCTAGCCTGTGATAACAGAATTAAGATAGGTCCTATGTAAAAGAAAAGCTAGGAATTCTGTGGGGCTGGTCTACTACATCCACTGCACATTCTTCCATTTGCTCTTTCATATCCAAAGCACTTTTCAATTACTTCTCTTGAATTCAGGGTTCCCATTTTCTCCTTCCCAGCAGTAAGACAGTATCTATGTTACAGATCCTTCCTTCTCCAAGCAGGGTCTAAAGTATGTCCGCAGCCACAGGTTCTGCATGCCTCCAAGGTTTGCACTGGCTTGCATTTCCCTTCCATGCCCACCCCTACCAAGTCTGTTCATTCTTTTGCTTCTCTATCTATCTATCTATCTATCTATCTATCTATCTATCTATCTATCTATCTATCTATTTTTAAATTTATTCTTCTAATGCCACCAAACTCTCGATTGGTTTTGGCCTCTCTTGCTCCTGTCCTTATCTCTTCTCAGTCTTCCTACATACCACATATTATGTGTCTCTTTCCCTCCTTCCTCATCATATTATTTTTTCCTTTTTCAGAGAGTTATATGAAGTGGTGGCAAAGACATAGTATATTTTTCCGGGGAAGAGGTGAGCTGCTGGGATGCTGAGATACAGGCTTTGCATAGAATAGCAACCAATGATCTGGAAGCAATATGTGGGGGTTCTGTTATTTCAGCGGGTTAACTGTGGACAAGGAGCTGTTGTGGATCTAAGTAGTGCACAGTCATTGATTCTGCAGAATGAGCGTGAAAAGAATAATTTCTTAGCTTGTCTGGGAAAAGTCTCAAGCCTGAGTCTTGCAAGAGACTCTGTCATTCACTGAACCAGTCATGAATTCACAAAGAGTCCCAGCATGGTGGGGACTGGAAGGGACCTCTGGAGATCATCTGGTCCCACCGCCCTGCTCCAGCAGGGGCACGCCAGAGCAGGGGGCCAAGGATAGGCCACAGTGTCCAGGTGTGTTTGGAGACTCCACAACTTTTCTGGGCAGCCTGGGCCAGTCTCTGATAAGTTTTTCCTCATGTTCAGACTGAGCCTCCTGGGTTCCAGCTTGTGTCCATTGCCCCTTGTCCCGTTGCTGGGCACCACTGACAAGAGCCTGGCCCCATCCTCTGAACTCATGCCCTACTGATAAACATTAAGAAGATTCCCTCTTAGTTTTCTCCAAGCTAAACAACTCCAGGGGTCTCAGCCTTTTCTGGTCAGCTTTTCCTTGTCCAGCTACAGAAGCATTTCTTCAGTAACAGTGTTGCATTGGGAAGCCCAGTGGGTTAGGTAGAAAGGAGGGTACAGAGCAGTATGCCACCTGGGGCCTCACTGGGAAGCAGAAGAGCCTAAGGACTGGAGAAACTTGACAGTGAAGTAGTTATTTGTCAACTGGAATCTGGGAGGAGGTAGTGTGATGCTGTTAGTGAACCTCAGGGATAACCCAGTGCTCCACTCTTGAGCTGAGTGTGGGTGATTATTGTTGTATTATCATGAAAGACAAACAGGGGAGAGGGCAGCTGCAGAAAGCCTGAGTTGTTAATCCCCCTACTGAACTGTCCAAACTGTAGGCTAGGAGCAAGGTCATCACCTTTAATTTTTTCCTGTTCCCCCTGCTGATCCTCAAGCAGTCATCTGTAAATCATGTGAAACATGTTGCTTGGTGTTATACAATCTACAGTCAGATCTGTGGTGGCTGTTTCAAGGTAGAATGTTTATAGCTGCAGAGTAACCTGTCAAAGCTTGCAGATTTACAACAGTGCAATTTGAGGGTTGTGTGTGTTGCAGTGGGCTCTGAAATGTAAGACTAACTGGTCTGGAATATTTTGTCAAGGAAAGAGCTTTCAGAGCTACAAAATATGCACAAAGATACTTGCTTACTGGAAGCTTACTAATGGGTGGCATCTGAAGTGATGTACTTGGAATACTTGCAGTACTTGCTTTTCAGTGCCCTTCACCCAAAGCAGTATCAAAGCTCTGTAGGGGGGTGAGGTACCACAGTCAAGACTGACTTTTGACATGGAGCTATTGAGAAATGGCTGTAGGAGGATGGGAATCAAATATTTTTGCAGGCCCAGCAACTCTCACTTGAAGGATTCAGTGAAAAGTCAAAGGAGATAAACTATAGATGCTTAAAATTTATTAATCATCATCTTTTTTTTTTTTTTTCAATAAGAAACAAAAATAAAACAATATCCCAAAACAAAATAGAAGATATCCCACACCCAGATAACGTGACTAAGTCTAAGGAATGAGATAACATCAATCCTGAAAGAAATGACCCAATAAATCAGTTTTCTGGAAACAAAATAAATAGCAATGGTTCAACTTTTAAAAGCTTCCTAGGTAAGATT